>JAXGGP010000019.1:3636719-3647273 GCA_035584415.1 Eueides aliphera
GGATTGAGTGTCCCCAAACACGAAGCAAAACGTAAGCCGATATGGCAATGGTAATTTTTACCGTTACTTTTGCATTTGCTTTTAACAGATCGTTAGTCGTAAACTGACGGGCATGCTCATTGTTGTTTGTGAGAAAGTTAGATTCTGTATAAACAATGAAGCCAAATGTTCCAAAATTAAATTTTCTCAAGCTACTGATTGTCAAGATGTTTAGGAAAAAATACTGCGGGTATTTTAATTAGATATGAGTTAAGCTTGTCAAGTATATATATTAATGATTGTACATTAAAATGATATTTTAGGTCTAAATTTGATGCTAGCTTAAACTCTAATGAATGTTGTCCTAATATTAGTTTTTTTATCTCGCTCTTAGGTCTTCAGGGCAGGCAGAGGGAACCTAGCGCTAAGACATTCCATTTGCATTAAGACATATCTGTTTCCGTCGAATTAAAGGCAATACGTGTTAAGCAGCGATACTCAATGGGTTATGACCAGAGCGAAGACAAAAATATTAAATAGATCATTGATTGGATCGAAAACACAACCTGTCACGTTTACAAGATAGGCCTCAATTTTAGTACTACTTGTAACGATTACAATACAAATATTCGTTTATTTTCAGCTTTATTTTAATAAATCAAGGTATTTCAAAAGTAGCCTTTTAATCATTCGACACACGCACTATTAATTTATTCCACTTATTATAATTGAGATTGAAAGCTTACTAAAATTATAGCGCGTTGCTTAATTTGTTTATTGTTTTGATTTACGTCGTAGTCGTATTGCAACATACCGACTTTTAACGTTCAACAGAATGTTGAGAAATACGCGTCGAATGAACTATTGAGTGATTGATTTTCTCCAGATATTATTTATCCATAATTGAAATGGACGTTTGTATGTAATATGAATATAAAGTTAACGGTTAGTGTAATGATTTCTCAATAAACTTAGAAAGTAAATTCTGCTATTTAAACGATGTTTAATAATTTTCTCATGTTTAAGTCAACGTTACTTTGTTTGTAAGTGCCTAAGTCAGCGTTGTGATTTGTTCTACACTTGTACTGTCTATAGCAAAGAAAGTCACCATCTGGTAAGCATCATTCTTATCCGTCGGTAACAATTAGGTTAAATATTTGGAATTTCTTTAAATCTTTTAGCAGAGACAGTTCTAGTATTGCAATATAAACGCCTCATATTCAAATAACTATTATACTTCTTTATTCCTATGAAAAAAGAATTTCATCTATATGAAACACTATCTATAAACATTTTATTTTGATATTATGTCTGTTCAACCCTCGTCTGTCTGTTTCGATAAAATTTTCTAATTGAAAGCGTTCATTGTATAGGTTCTTAGCTATATCTTATGGAAATTGGATTAGCAGTTTAACAGCTACAAGCACCTTGCTAAGATGATGTAGTAATTTTTTAAAGCAGGAATTTGTAAAAATTAAGTTTGTTTTTATAATATCCACAGATATATCAATATGGAATTTGTATTCAAGTACAGAATTTGTTGTTGAAAATACAAAACAAATATATTGTGCTCTATGTAGCTTAATTACAGTTTACTCTTAATTATTATTACAAAACCCAATTTGATTAAAAGTATTTTTATATATAAACAAAAAATCTGAATACTCCTCAGAAAAATCAAAAAGTTCTTCACGTTAATTTCTCGGAACTCAAAACAAGTCTGGATTTTGGGAGCCACATTCCTTACAGCCATAAAAAGAACGTCGGCAACACAAAGTAATGCACCTTTGCGTTGAAATCATCGTAACATACGGGGAAATTATGTTGGAACCTATAATTTATGACTGCTGAATTGAAATAGGCAAAAAGAAAATATAATATAAAAATGTATAAATATACTTTCATCATGAATAAAATTGAACCATATTTTATTACCATTAAAAGTACCTACCACAAAGCATTAAATCTCAAATTTATTTATATTTTAAATTATAAAAATTATATAACAAATAATTATCTTAACAAACAAATCGTTTTTTTTTTTATTTTTTTAAATTTTCAATTTAAATATTTAATGTTTTTATTTGTTCGCTCTAGAAAAGCATAACCTGCAGTTCCGCCACTCAACACGCAAAACTTCAAATTCAGCGGAAAATTAGGAACGCAAATGGAACGGCGTGACTTAAATCTAGGTTCCCGAAGTTCCCTCTGCCTACCCTGCCATGTGTCTAAATACAGCGTGAAGCTGAGTGAGTGAGTTTTTTTTCATCCAATTTTTCTTGCTTTAAATGATGTTGTAACAAAATTTTATTGCCAATTTAACCAAAAGCTATCAATTTTTTGCAACAACATTAATTAAAGCTTAATTAAGAAATAAAAATTGGAGTGTTGATAAGTACTTATATCAGGAGAAATGAGGTTAAGTTCGTGGTATTTGTGTTATCAATGCGCTATGGTTCAGTGGGTCGAGACAAACTACATATATCATCCTGCTAACACTTGAACAAATATTGAAATGTTACTTTGACATTTAACTTAAAGGTCAATTAGCCGAAAATGTTATTGTGGAGTTTGTAAAAGGAAAATTATGTAAGAAATATGAAAATATTTTGATATTAATAGGATATATTATTTATTTAGCAAGTTCGTTTCAAAATAAGTCTAGATGTTTTGGAATATTGAAAGTTCATGATTACGTAACAATGGGCTAGTAGTAAACTGTTATTCTTCAGTAATTACGTACAGATTATAAATGCTTTTGGTTTTGGTTCGAGTTTCTCCTGTTAAGATTTAATGCTACGTTTTAAGTAGAAAAACTAAAAACTAGAATTATTCTATTATTATCATCATATAAAGAAACAAATATTATGAAAATACAGTAATAAAAGTAAAGTAAGATCATTAAAGTACCAATAATAATTTCACTTTGTTCTTGTAACTACAGATAAGATAAAACCTTGTGCCTCAAAGATGGACGCGCTATTGATCCGCTGACGTTCTAGACCAAACCACAAACCGTTTATAGTTTTCTTTATGATACATAAGAACCTACTTACTCTTAACTGTTTAGCTATTGTATAGATATTTTTCATAGAATTTCATAGTAAATTTAGTTACACTCCTTATTGTGCCAAAACCCTAAATTTAAAATGCAATACTGTAATTTCACTAAAATATATTTATTTTAAATATTAAATTCATTTAGCGTCGGACACACTCTACTACAAGTGAGTATCTATTGCATAAAAGGTCAAGAGATCAATTCCAGAACATTAGATACATACGTGGCATGGCAGTTTGTTAGTGGGCGTATTACGTGCTGTATCAACTGTTATTGATACGGGATACATTCTACAAACTGTTTACAAACTTATATAGAAGTATGTACGACTGATGTATAGAAAAACAATATGTTAAATTTGTACAAATAAAACAAAATATATAAATGTATTAAATTTATATATTCAGTAGAAACTTATCCAGTGGACAGTGTGGACGTATCTACACGATTATAAGCCCATACTAACCACTCAGAAGATGTTAGAAATGGTCTTGTGTGATGGCGAAAATACTAAAGAACTTTTAAGAGATTACATTTTAATGTTAAATGTTAATAAGTCTAGAGCGAGAGGATTATATGTTCTAGTGGATAAGCTATGTATGATATATATATTTTTGTTTCTAGATAGACAAAGTACAAGATACCACCATATCTTTATTGTGGATTAAAAATATGTAAGTTAAGATAGCAGCAAGTTATCACTATATTGTCTCTATTTATTTTTAATGCTTACGAATATATTACATTACTTTCTGAAGGAGCGATATATCCGTAAGCATTAATACATAATTTATATATTCACGAGGAAACAGACAAAACGTGGCGTTGTGTTTTGCGACTGTACACGTAATGCCGCAAATTCAGCGGCAAGTGGGGAACAATACGGACTTAACACTAGGTTCCCAAGTTTTTTCTGCCATCCCTGACATGAGCGGGATACAGTGTGAAGCTCAGTAGAAAAAGATTGAAAGCGAGTAAGAAGCCCGTCGTGGAGCATTAGCATAACACTCACGTAAATGAAATATTTAGTATTTTTGTTTCATCGCGCAGGTATAACGAAGCAAAGCGCGGTAAGTAACAAAGTAATGCAGATAGCTGCACAAGCTATTCCCTATGATACTTTTTATAAATATTCAGTTTAAATTTGTTACCACCCCGTATGCGATATTGATCGTGGTTGGTAGGCGTAGCGATCACAGCCCCTCTCGACCTACTAACTTCGAGCGATCAATACGGGGTTATTCCTTTAATTAACTGCGGCCTGCAATTCAGGAACTACCTAGCAAACTGGTTTTTGAAGTAAAATATAGATTTTAAACTATTTTTTCCGTTAAGTAAATTTCTTTAACGTTTTAAAAACTGTTAGTTTTGTTAAAAACTCTTCGCCCAATTTTTGAGACATCGTAATGTTTTTTTACTTATTTCGATGTGTAATCTTTATGTAAAATCTAAAAAATATGTTTAATACAGGTACTTAATGGAATAAAATGAGATTATAATGTGATTGAAAGCCACATTTCACACGTAACGGACTCCGCGGTCCAGTTATCGATAAATCCGTGTAATTACACGCACAAGATCAAAAGATTATCTAAATTAGAAATAGTTGCCATTAAATATAATGTACAATACTTAGTAGAAGCCAATAACATTATACAACTAATTCCATGTCATCTCATAAAAAACCGCGTGTGACATAACAGCGTCCCATTAGGGCGGGGGAGATTCAAATTTAGAATTTTATACGAGTCTCAGCGTCTTTTTTCTCTATTAATTTTGCCGAGCGATGTCACTAACCGAACTGTGAATGGGGCCACGGCGAACAGATTCTGTTTATAAAATTTTATATTAAAAAAACTAGCAAGGTATAACCGCTTATCTTTTTAATTTAAGCAAAAAATATTTGAAGACGAAAGATTTAAATATACACTCATACGAATAATTCTAAGTAGCTTAATATCTATTTTTGAGTTTAAAAAATATAACATCCAAGTAATAATTCACGGTTCATTGGCTCGGTGTTAGAATTATAGTGGCTCGAAAATAGATTGGTTTGTATACATTTTTTGTAAAAAGCAGGTGCGAGATACCATAATATCTACAGCAGGTAGTGGACAGGGACTGCCCACTTCCTCTCTAAACAGATTAAATATTATCTAAAATTATATAACGGAACTTATTTAAACTTAACATGACTTGTAAGATTTTACGACACGCGCGCCTTTTCATTTGTTATGTTTATAATAATTAATTTATAGCTGGGAAGTGGTAACTTGGGTGTTTCAATGGACGCCTCACGCCTTGATTAATGACTTTGGATTCTTTTGGATTTTTTCGTCTTCCTTTTTGAATGAAACTTTATCTCATTTAGATACCATCTAATTAGATGTTGGAAGAGAAATCAAGAGGCGGCACACTTGGCTTCTTAGAATATCTTCTTTTTTTGCTTTTTAAAATAAATAGACACTTATCGTGGTAAGAACTAAATGACTTAAGCATCTTAATATATTGTATTAACGTAATTTTTTTTATTTATAAAAACACGAAAAAACAATATTTTTTATACTTATCTGAAAAAAAAAAAGATTTTAAGAAAAAGTCCAATACATAAAACTATCTATATATAATTTTATCTATGCTTAAATATACTTCCCCAAATCTAACGATAAAATAGATACGTAATATTCTTATAAAAAATTGTCGTTGAAAGTAAAAGCGTCAAGTAGTTGGAACTTGTCAATCTAAACAAGACGACTTCAATGTGATTAGCATACGGCCTTTGCCGCACCCAATCTTCTAACAACACATACTTAGTACATGCCGGCTACTTGTCAGTTTTAATGGTGGTGATTCTTGAGCAACTTTATTGTATACAAACAACAAACTTAACTTAACATTATTAAAGTAGATTTCCAGATTTGCTTCTATTAATTATAATCTGTAGACTTATAATTCCAATGGATAAATGCTATTTCTTGTTATTAAAATACTAAAAATATTTACTAATCTAGGATTGTGTAACATAAATGAAAAATGAATATAAATTTTAACCAAATAAATTCAATAAAATTAAGAAAAATATATTTAAAGAAATATCTGACTAAATCGTTCTCATTACTTGTCCAGACGAAGGACCTCATTCTCTTTGTAAATTGTCTTTGAACAACCAATTGTCTAGACGTTACATCTTCATATTTAGACGACTGACGCAAGGAAACAGCATCCTTTGACCAAGTGAATTTAATTTTTATATACTAAGTATCGACATAACGTATTAGTAATAATAATAATTGAAAATCAAATATTTTTATAATGAGCCTTACTTCTACACCTACAGATGATATAAGGTCAGGCCACCCACTTGTGGCAATGGCGATTATTTAATTATTTGTCAAACACATGACATTAAAAATGTTTGTAGTAATACATGTTCAATACATATTCTAAGGTCCTTCGTTTAGCTTTTATTTATCTAAGACATTTTTGTAAGATTTTTATTATCAGTTATGTCATTATTGAGAGATAATGAAAATGTAGTATTGAAAGAGAATACCTCAAATATATAAAGAAAAGCCGCTATTATATGGTAAAAAACTGTTTTCTTAATGAAATTTCTTCTAAAAGAATCCTTTACTTTATTATTTGTCTTTGTTAACAATATATTCGTAAAAAGTCGGTGCGTATTTAGTATCGTGTTAAAGCTAGTATCGTGTTAGTACAAGGTTAATAAGGGTAAAACGCAAATAGCAGATTAATGAATAATTAAGGCTAATAATACATGCTACGTTATATGAAAATCGTTTGTTGCATATCATATTGTTATAGCATTTCAAAACATTCAGTCAATATTTTATAAATTGACATGACATTTAACCATGAGAATATCTAGAAAAATCTAAGGGTGGCCTGGATTTTAATTTTCGAAAAGTCTGTCTGTGTGAAAGTATTTTTTGTAATGTTTCAGGGAATTTTTTTGTTAATATTAAGATTTCTGGGATGAGCACAACACTATTCTAATACAGCCCATCCGGCCTTCTGTGTTCTTACGCAAATATATTTAACCCTAAATTTTTATTTGCCGTCCATGTGACCTTAGTGAGTGGGTACGCGGCTCAACCTGTTTACGCATAACTTTGGACATGACTTGGATGGTTTATTTAAAATAAAATTTGTCCAGCTCTCACTAGGTGAAGGTAAACAGGCTGCCATTGTACAATTTTTATTGATTACGACAGATAATATTTTCACGCACCGTTTCATGTAGAATATAATTAATTAGTATTCAATTTATTTTCAGTCAACTTAATTTTTTGTCTATGACGCAGGGATAGGTATATAGATAGCTTTTAAGATATTGTTTGTGTGGTTTAAATATTATGTAGTGAGATCGAACACACTAATATACTACATAAATATATATAAAACTCAGATATTGATTCTCATTTTAGTTTGTAAAAAACATACCTACTAAAATACTTATAGAAAGAAAAAATGAGTTCGTGAGACGTGTATTTTTTGTCCCTAGTATAAGTAAGCACATTTTAAGCGTTCTATTTACAGATGGAATGGTTGGAATTCTTCCTAAACAAATATTATACTTGCTTTTCCTTTTTAAACTATGGTTTTGTTGTATGATGTTTTAACTACATAAATAAAATGTATTTTATAGAGGAAATTAAAAACAAAAAGAACATAATTTAAAACTAATACAACATGTTAGCGTTTTTAACTACTTAGTATTGTATTTCTTTTTAGCATCATGCCCTACTTCCATATGAAGGCAGGGTAGGCAGAGGCATTTTGGGAGCCTAGTGTTTGTATATATTTTTTGTACCGTTCCCCACTTTCCGCATATTATGAAAAATTACGTAAACCGTATTCGGTTATACGTAATTTTTCACAATATGCGGAAAGTGGTGAACAATACAAAAAATGTACCTATACAAACACTATTTGCAATAGCAAATTATATCCCATATAAAAAGCATCCGAATCTAATACAATACTAATGATGCATAAAACAACAAAGCATTATATTGATTAGAAATGAAAATTTATGTATAAAGCTTTATAATGTAGGTACATAACGAATCACGCGTTACACACATCGTGACTCTCCACAACACAGGAAATAGATGAGTATCGTATTGTCTATGAAACGTATTATATCGGCGATGTTTCTTTACAGGTAGCATAGTAAGGTCTATCTGTTCCAAACGTACTTGTGTGTATAAATCACTGTCGGTAGTAGGTACAATAGGTCACTTGCTTCTATGTGAACGCCCAGTTGGAGAAAGGAGCCACTGGGAAATTGCTATGTCGATACTTGATTTATAATATAAGACTTAGTTGCACTCTAAACTTTCTTTTAGTTTTTTTAACTTGGATTTTATGAACTTCAAATCTATTGATTCACATACAAAAAATAACTGTTACATTATAAATGAATATGTTAACTAGCTAAAGTAAACATGAGAAGCAAAATTCTCAAGCTTGTGCATACATTTTAATATATTTAATTGCAGTAGTGTTTATTTTACGACTATTTTTTAAGAGAAGCTGTAAAAATAATACTTTGTTTCCACTACAATACGAGTATTTGTCTTAATGGTAAATAAGTCAAAGTATATTGGACATGAAAAAGAATTATGCGAAATGCGTAGTTACTTGCGCTTTAAAGATAACGTTATCGTTAATATATTTACAAAGGAAATAAAACAAGTAAATCTAGATCATATTGGCTTTATCGTCGGCTTTAGGTCAGCGACCCTATTTATATTGTCGGCCAAGTAAATGTTCTAATGAAAAGATTTAGTGCAAAAAGTGTGATAATTATTGCAGCGTGGGAGTGGATGTGTTATAATACTTATCTGTCGGGCAGCCTGTGTTGCCATTGCCGACAAACCGGATACCGGTTATGGATTTATAATAAAGAAATCTAATGACTCATTCATATGGCTATCTTTAGTAGTTGCCCATTTGATGTGTCTAGTGGAACTTTAAATTTAATATCGTAGCAAGGAACGCTTTTTTAACTATTTTAACCTACGCTATAAGTTTTTTGTTTTTTTTTTTAATAGAAGCTCAACACGCAATATTTAAAAATCGGCGGGAAGTGAAGAACTGATCGGGTGTTTTAATACTAGGTTCCCAGGTTTTCTCTGCCTACCCTGTCAGGTACGGAATAAAGCGTGAAGCTGAAATCCTAATTCTATTACAATACGCAGTAACTTTTCTAAAATAGTTTAATTGATTAGATTCTCCTAAAAAGCTTTGCTTTTACAGCAGTCATCACGAAATTCGTTAAAACCATACATTTTTCATACCCATTAGCGGAGATAAGATTTATGGTTAGTTGAAGATCATGTTCCGTACTGATTCTTCACTAACGTAAGTTTTTGGTTTTTTAAGCAGTTGAAGTGTGAAATAATTACCATCGCCTGTAGGTGTATAATATTATACAATATACTTCATTGCAAACAAAAATTACACACATATACAAACTAAAGCAAAAAATGGTTGGCATGTATTTATTATTGAGGTCTGTCGTGGCGCAGCGGCACAACCGTGTGACTGTAACCGATTGGTTATGGGTTCGATCACCACTCGAGGAAATGAAAAAATCTAACTCGACACTCTCTCTCTGAGAAGCGGAATTTAACGCCGAAATAATTCATTTTACTAAGTATCAAATCAATACTCGTAATTCTACATATATATATATGTATATATAATTTCTTTAGATTACCGTAAATCAGGGCAGATAAAGGTAATTAGTATAGAAATATACGGTTTGGGTTTCTATTTATTACGACAAACAGTAGAACTTACAAAAATAAGCAACTTCCCGCTTTTTTCCGCATAGCAGGATACTTACAGAGACCCTTATGTTAAGACAATCCGTTCCTTACTTTCAAGACATTGCATGTTTAGCAGAACTTAGCACTGCGCTTTGTCTACCAGAGCGAAGAAAAGAATGACTCTCTCTCGGGCGTGGATCAAGCTACTGCACCACGACAGCCTTATAATAAGCTAAAATAAACAATTAAAATTACATATTATAAGAAAAATCTCCAGATTCAATCAGTGAAATATTTGCATTGACTGATTATGTTACCCCATTACGCTGTTTACTTTCACCCCGTTTTGCACCACTAATTGTATTGACAAGTCATCAAGCCGATCAATGTTTGTTTGACCATGCTAACGAGAAAGTAACTTGATAAAGCTATACCGCCATGGAAATGTGTATATATTTGCTGTTAATGTTTAGATGAAAGTTTATATTTATGCTCGTGTCATTTTGTCACTTATGTAAACAAATATATGATGATGTTGGGAAAAGATTCGGCGGAAAGTGGAGAACGGAATTGGCACGGAGTGTCTTAATACTTGGTTTCTAAGTTCCCTCTGCCTATCCTGCCATGTGCGGGATATAGCGTGAAGCTATGTATGTATGTATGTTGGAAAAGATAAACGGTTATAAATATTGTAATACAATGTAGCTATAGCTT
>JAXGGP010000019.1:4213994-4224325 GCA_035584415.1 Eueides aliphera
TCGACTGGGGATCGAACCCAGAACCTGTCGGTTACAGGCAGCGCTTGCACCGCTGCGCCACGACAGGCCTCAAACTTACAACTTGATGAATAATATTGTTGTATCAAAAACAATATTGGTCAATATTATTTTATTAATAAATCTTAGTAGGTTTCTAAGATAAGCTAATCAATAGTAAACTTTTTATTGACTTGTTTAAGAAACGCATGGAAAATTTATGCCTATTAACTTTTATAATTTATAGTTTAGTTCACCTACAATCCTGATATTGGTACGGAACCCTTGGTCAGTGTGTATGAATCGCATTTCACTGGTTATTATTATTTAAATATTGAAATAGGCTTTAAAAGTATCTAAACTTTATTGTATTTTATATTCATATAAAAGGTACAAATCACAGATTTAGTTCATGCTGACTAATAATCCGGTATAGGTGAATTTTGTTATGGCATAAAGTGTAATTTTGATAACAAAAGCAAGAAAGCTGTTGTGTTTTTTATATACAACACCAACTGTACATAATTATTTACTATCCAAGATAAGTCGAATTTTCGTATTGTTTTAGGGGCTTTTGTACTTTCAAAATATTTATTTAAGATTTTGTTGAGTCAGAAAACGTTCCTAGAAAGAATAGGGGATCATTTTCCAATAATCGTAGACTTTTCTATATAGATTCAAATATCCAACGTAAAACCGTTTATGTATCTTTGTAATATTTCTATTCGTACTGATCTATGGGAATATAACGCCGATCACAATTTCAGATTTATGCTTGTTGCTCTCCTGCGTTATCCGCTTGCCATAATCCAGCAATAAGCTTCGCAAGCCCGGTTGCTCCTTTTGTTGTGGAATAATTTTAATTATTCAAACTATTAGGTCATATGAATACTTAATTGACCTCTTTGTTTCAATAAATTTAAAACAGGTATCAGTGAAGTATTAAAAATAGGTATAATATAATTTTATATGTAAAGACTAACATTCAGTATACTTATAAAAGAACTGCTCCTTCAGCAATCTCATCATCTCGTGACAGTTGGGTACAATTCACTTTCCTTCCCTATAGAGAAAACTAGGAAAAGTTTTCATTACTATAGGAATTTCTTAATGGAAACATAATATGAACTCACTCAGCTTCGCGCTATTTCGCGCATATGGCAGGTTAGTCAGAGAGAACTTAGGGACGTAGTGTTAAGACACTCCATTCCACTTCCGTTCCCCACTTTTCACCTAATTTGAAGTATACAATTAATTCTAAATATTCTTTTAATAAATATTGTTTTGGTTTTCATCGCACAGTAGTACACCGACTCACCATAAAAGCAGTGGTTGTTGGTTAATTCTTCACTTCATTTTCAAATTCATTATTTTCATTTTCCCGCTCTAACAGACAAATCACAGTATTATGGTATGCCTCTAAACACACATTGTCTAGAGATGACGGGGAATATGGGAACGGACAGCTGCCTATCTGAGAAAAATTTTGGGTAACGGAATTTCTTAACATACATAGAGACAATATAGTGTCTCTGCCCACACTGCTTTTTGCGAATACATTTTGAAGCTATACATATTGCAAAGATTTATATTGCGAAGGGTAAAAACATTTTTCGATCATAAAAACAGAACAGGAAACAATAGCAGTGATACAAAGGAAATTAATTACTATATTCAAAAGCTTTGTTAAAAGTTATTGTTTGCCATTCTCCAAACCTTTCATTTGGACAGAATTTTTATTAAAAATGTGTTGCAAGCAGATTATATAATAGTTTAACTTTGCAGAATCCTAAAAAATATCCTAGCTATATGTTTAACAATAATATTTTTACACACAATTAATATTTTTACGTCAATTAATTAATTTTGTTATACAAAAATGTGTCTTTACTGTACCGTGCATATGTCACTGTAATATTGTAAGCTTCGTTAGATTACACAATCTTACCCGTGTTATTCTTCTCATCGATCTTCTTACCATTCGAAATTTTCAGATGCAAAAGTTCGCCGTAGACTTCAAAAAACACTACTATAATAGGCAAACATAAACTATAAACATTTATATACTGCCATCGTAATTACAGGACAGGTGATTTGTAAGAACAAGTTAGTGAAAATCTATAGAATATTTCCTATTTTCCTTTTATTATAAAACTAGGAAAACTCAGAATTAAAATAAAGAAAAAAAATTAAATAAATACTAGTAAAATATAACTAATTAAATCTCAGTGTGCCAATTAGCAACTTCACAGTATATCAATATGTTTGAATGTATTTAATATGTACATATATTATGGTAGTAAAGTTCGGTTCGACATAATAACAATAGCGTTATTATGAGAACCAAATTGATTTATATGTAACCCAACCAGCAAGACATTAATTGGATTGGTATCATATTATTTTGTAAATACAGTTTCCAATTAGGTTGATTGGTTTCAGACAATGACTAGATCATGTTTCTGATAATACGGCTACCTCAGGATAATCTGTAGTTAGTAATGGATAGAAATGGCACATCTTGTACAAAGGAAATGGATTTTGGTTGCTACATTTCTAGTTGATTTACAAAATGTTGTTGCATACTTTTTTCGTAAAGAAAACTAACTGCAAACAATTGACAATAGCATAACATGTTATATGTATATTGTGGATAGAAGTTGGCGGTCATTGTAATTTTTTTTGTTGATTATAATAGTGTATTAAATTCTTGCAATATTACAAAACTAATAAGAATTCTGGAATGAATTCTGATTTACCAATAACGTATTACATCATGTTAATTTAGAATAAAAGATCAAAAATGTTGTCACTGATTGTCTCTTTTTTATTTTATTAGCAAAAAGGTAGCATTGATATATGTTTTATCCTTATAAAATAAAAGTTCAAGTAAAATAGCTCCACTTTTGCAAAGGTATAAGTTACTTGGCATATTTACAAAGAAATCATTTTTTTTTTGCAAGTATAAAGTACGGTAGAAAGAAAATTGAGTGAAGCAAGGAATTTCTAAAGAACCCACAACCCTCGTCAACGCGCTAACGACAGGGTATTCCCTGAAATATTTGATAGCGACAAAAGGTGGTGTTTTGTAATATAATTACGACGATAATGCGTGTGTGTGATAAAATAAGACATTTTATATGTTGGTTTGAGCAAAATTATATATTTTTGGTGTCTTTTGTCAAAAGAGGAAATCTTGACCCACTTATTATTTCAAAATTTACGAACCTTCTCACTTAACTTAAACTTCTTACATAACGCTAAACGCTGCGGTCTCTTACAGAAACGTTTTTTGCCTTGTCCACTGTCATCAATCTCATTGTACATGCCACCGGAAGGTCTTTACGTGTTTACTTGACACTTCTTAAGTAGTTAGATACTGTGTTTTCGGAAGTCAATTGAGATCTTCCCGTCCCTCTCTTTCCACTCCTTTCCTTCATAAATATTTTTTGTCATTCGTTCATCACTTATTTGCTCGTCGTGCCCAAACACCAGAGCATGTTCTTATTTATTCTCACCGTAACATCCACGCAGGTAATTACGATTCTGTGACCTCTTAATTGAACATGCAATCAGCTTAACTGACTCCACACATCCTACGAAAAGATCGTATCTCCATAGTATTCATCTTTCTTACATTTATTTTTCTGTAATACCCACGTTTCGCTGTCGTATATCAACGTCGGTATCAATACTACATTATGTACAGCCAAACGTGCAGCTGAGCTGACGTTTTGACGACTCATCGGTGCAGCTAAAGCGTCGTCAATACGCCATTCCACATCTATTCAGTATTATCCGTCTCTATTGAACATATTTCCCAAATACAGCACCTCATTTACTTATTCTAATATCTTATCATTTATGCTGATCTTGCATTCCGTCCTTTCGTCATATCTTTAAAATATCAAAACCTTCGTGTTATTCACATTCAGAATTATATCATTATTACCCATCTTCAAAATCATAATTAATGCAACTAACTCACTTTCTGATGACACAGATGATGAAATAACTTCATCTGTAAACAGCAGAAAATTTTGATTTAAAGTACCTATTCTGTCACTTTGTTTCATTCCTCGAAGACACCCTATATAAAACGAATTGTTAAACTGCAAGCAAGAATTATTGTCTTAATTGGATATAATTATAAACTTAGTTCTTTTAGTTGAAATATATTAATTAAAATTTATTATTTCTGAATGTTCCTATAATTTTAGCTGCAAAACGCAATGCAAAATTTTCAATAGTAGAAAAACGTCCTAACCTCCTATATAAAATAACTAAATTATACAAAAGTTATCAAATTTTGCATATGAATAGAAGAATAATCAAGAATAGCTAAAAATTATTTTTTTTTACCTAAATCTAGAATATGTAAAACAGGTTATGAAAAGAAAAAACAAAATATATCAAAGATTAAAATTTAATCTTCACATTTTATATCTATAAGGGTAGTCAGAGAGAACGAAGCGTAAAGCGCTACGGACGGTGCTAGAAATAGTTATGAATTTGTTAGAAAAAATATGTATTAATATAATGGCCTATTATTATAAAATCTTGAATTTATTGAAGCAAGTGAAGACGCTTAACATAGTTTCTTAAGTGAGTTTTAGAATAAAATTAAAAACTCACTGATGGAGTAGGTAGTCGTGACGTACAGTTCAAGTGTGCGAAAACACGGTGATTATAGGATCTATTTCCACTAGCAAAATGAAGTATTTTATGGTTTTATTTCTTAATTCTGTTAACGAGGCAAAGCCCGGTGTTGAATTCTGCCACGAATACGAACAGATATGACCTAATAGGAACGGAGTATCTTGACAGGTTCAGGTTAGCATTAAGCTAAATAAAATTAAATGACCGAACAGTAGTTAAGTTTTTTCATATTGATCAACACCCAGTGTTAAGGTATATGAATCACCTTTGGTGCACACACTACACATAATAAAGAAAAGTCAGAAATTAAAAAAAAACCCAATAAATTAATTAATTAAATCAATTACTTAATTTTTTTTTGTTTTTTAAATAAGTGTTTTTGTTGCCTACGTGTGGATTAAAAAATTATAATAAAAATAAAAAAATAATAATAATAAAAAAATAAAAATAATAATAAAAATTTACCTTATAAAAAAATATTAAAAAATCACTTCAATAGTGAGCTATTGATGTTTAAAAACATTTTTTCCTTTAATATCTGGTGAAATATATACCTAAAACGGTTTAAGTAGACTTTATGCTATACTTAAGTTGTACCACGTACATTGGAGACCGCAGATAAAAGCTAGTGTATATCAGAGCTGTTGCATAACGTACTGGAGAATAGAGACAGAAATACACACATTTTTATCACATATCACCCATTTTATGTATATAAAAGAATGCAATTTGCGCTAAATGTTCTTTTCATCGTACATATTCTGTATGAAACTTGAATATGTAAATGCATTTCAAAAAGATTACTCTTTTTGTCTAAGTCTTAATTAAAAACGTGATATAAAAGGCTTATCACTTTCATTTAAGACTTACTATGTGGCTTGGCTTAACACGTTATAAATTTTAAATGAAACACATTTACTTATCTTCACGCTATATCCCTAGCGGGCTAGGCAGGGAGAGCAGATCGCTAAACGCTACGTTCTCAGCATATCTCTTTCGCCCCGTCTACTGCCATCAACTGATTTATACATGCCCCCGGGGGGTCCTCATGCTTTTTAGGTGACCCTCCTCCAGTATCGTAGATACTGTGTTTTCGAAGGTCAACAGAGGTCTCCCTCTCTTACCACTCACTTTTCCTTCATAAATCATTTTTACCATTATTCATAACTGATTCGCTCGACGTACCCAAGCCACCTGAATACATTGTTCTTCATTCTCACTGTGACAATCACGCTTGTATCTGCCATTCTGTGTATCTCTTCATTGGGTATGCGGTCAGCTAAACTGACTCCGCACGTCCTACAAAGAGATCACATCTCCACAGTATTCATTTTACATTCTTACATTCTTCTTCTGTAGTATCCACGTTCCGCTGCCGTACAATAGCGTCGATACCAATACTGCATTGTGCACAGCCAAACTGACGTTTTTTTGTCTCAACAAAGCAGCTAAGGCACCATTAATTCTGTTACTGGCAGCAATATTCCTTTCCACATTGATTTGTTATCTTCCATCTCTAATATACATACTTTCAAGATATACATACTTTCAAGATATACATACCTCCTCATTCTCTTGTTCTAATATCTAATCATTTACGCTGATCTTGTATTTCGTTCTTTCTTCATTTCTTTTAAATATTAGGACCCTGTCATTTTGCTTCACCCCTTGAAGAGAGTTATCCAAATACAAATTGAACAATCCAGCTGACATGGTGCAACCAAATTTAATACCCGATTGGATGCCAAACCAAGACGACATGTCAGCTCCTACTTTTTTTATGGAAAAGACAAGGCAAACGAACGCATAGGTCACCTGATGGTGATTACCGTCGCCCACGGCCCCGTTAACAACAGAGGATCTACAGGTGCGTTGCCAGCTTTTAAGTTGAAAGCAAACGCGCTTTTTGAAGGTACCTATGTCGCATAAACCTGGAAATACTGCTGCAGATAGGCCATTATATTCCAAAAGTGTAGCGCGTGGAAGAAAATTCCTACGAAACCGCACAGTAGTAGAGTGCTATGTCATCTGGCCCACTCAACTTGTGGATATCTAAGGAATACAGAGCTCGCCTAAAAGCTTTATGATTGAATTTAACTTCAGGCATTGAGCTCTGACACCGCGGGATAGTCGGCGGCTTTGTTTCTGGATCATCCATAGTCGAGTTCGAAAAAAGAGAGTGCCTACGAGATCGACATTCTCTTTTGCCGTATGCACCAAGATGTCATTTTCAGTGCGTAGTGGCAGAAGCGAAGGCTGGCTAAAGTTGTTAAGTGCAGCCTTTGAGAAGGCCCAAAACTGGCGGATAACTTTCAGGTTTCAAGCCAATTTTGATGATGTGCTCGGACCTTACCCTGGCAATTTGTCACTTAAAGTACCTAGAGGTACGGTTGTACTTTTTTCTTAAGGTTTTCACCTTTTGGAACCTTAGTGACAAGTGCCTCGGCCCAGATTCGATATGCCTCTAGCTAGGAGTGTAAAATTCCTCGACCTAGGAATGTAAAGCTCCATACCCTGTAGAACCACGTTAGTGACAGCAGCGGCACAAGCACTAGGATCATCAGTTGATTATGATGCAAACCGATCCCTAGGGATAAGATGAGTAAAATGTACGCACCCCATCCCAATCTGCTGTCTTGTAGTGAGTTGACTTGAGTATAGTGACAGACACAATGAGTCGCTGATTTTCTGCGAATGTTCTGGGAATCTGTGAAAGGTCATCGTCAATAGCCGATTGCATGTGTACCATGAGCCTATCCGTTTTTGCATTACCACTATGGGGCCTGCACAGGCATGCGTAAACTCGGACACGATTGTCCATGTCCACACGGAACCAGATGATGGACAGGTCGCGACCTTCAAAATTGACAAGACGACGGAAATTCGTGTCCTCCCTTACATCCCATCACAGCAACTGCCGGGGTTGCTGTAAGGAAAAAAATAATGTTCTATTTTGTAGCCGGGGTATAGTATTTATGATGTGTCGCCCAATCGGGCAATCTAGGTTTCTACAGAAATAACAAGGCCGGCTGTGCCGTCTCAAGATGGTGGTGGACGGCATTCAGGTTTGAGTGTAGACCCCTGATGTTAGAAATGTCAGCGTTGAGAGTAGCAGGGGCTGCCGTGGAACATACGCCTCGTTTACCTTGTAAAATGTGCGGTACTCTGGCCTCCCCAGAATTAGGCGGGCGGCAGTTTAAAGATTTAGGGAGAGATTCTCCAGCATCAGAGACGCTGGTACCCTCTTACGGTAGTTTCTTTTTTAGTGCCGTTTTCATATTCCAGAGAGGGGTTGGGGATGGGCACCGAGGCCAGGCATTACCCAATGCAAAATGTAGTGACCAAGGTTACTACTTAACGCCAGTTTCAAATGCCGAAAGTGGTAATAATTGTCATTGCTGACAACGTGACTCTCTAATACGTATTTTAGTAGCCTCTTACGATACTATCAGTACCAGAATGATCCTATTCTAAGCCAGAATCACACGGCTACTTGCACGCAGGCTGAGTGATCTCTGTGTGAAGAGACTACAGACGAGGAAGGGTAGCAAGGGTCTTCTTACAATGTACCGGTTCAGAATCTTTCATAATCTGTTTCTTACAACTATATCAAGTTTTCTAAGTCCACAAAAGCACAGTAATCTTTTTGGTTTGCTGCCAAAAAGTTTCCGTGATTATAAGGAGGGAAACTTAACTTCGAATACGCTAATCCACAAGGAATACATCAATCATTCTTTTCTCTTCCATTGGCTCCCATGTGTACATGTGAATTTGTTTGTGGTCAAACATCCGTTCCTTGTAAATTTCCAATATGAGCTTTCCACCCTCATTCATTCTTAGCACTCCTACGTAACTGCTATGCGCAGTTCCAACCTATCTGTTAAAATTACCACATATTATTAGATTTTATTCCTTCAAAAACTACCTAGAACGTCCCTGATACTACTAAAACTCTTCGAATTCCCATACGCTGCTAATAAGAAAACGCTTGTTATCCAGCTTGAAGCGCACCCAAAGCAGCCGGGTTAATTGTTGTTATTGTACCTTTTACTTTTACATTACACTAACCAAATGAAAAGACAATAAAGCGCCTACGCCTTGGCTCCCTCGCTCGCTCTCTGGTACGCCGGTCCAGATAGCGACCAAGTTGCCCGGTAAAGCGGTGGTGTTATTGCCTTTTCGCTTGGTCTCAGCCAAATGAATAACATCCAGATCTCTGTCATCCATCACATATAATAGTTTGTTCATCTTTTCTTTCATCCCTACTATTCCACGTACTCGTAGCTATTTGTAGCTCCGTACAGTTCCCGCCGTCCCGGACCTGGCGTACTGAATGCACTTTTGTTAGGCTTGAATATAGACTTATATCACAGATTGTGGATTCGACCCCCATTCAAGAAATTAAATTATTTAATATTTCCAAATTAATGCTTTAATTTCTCCGCTCTGCTAAAAAGAAAAAGCGCGGCTTTAAGGTCACCCACTCAACACGCAATGGCTCAAATTGGGCGGAAATTGAGGAACGGAACGGAGTGTCTTAACACTAGTTTCCCTAGTTTTGTGTGCCTGCCCTGCCATATGTGGGTGCCATATAAAGTGTGAAACTGAGTTAATATTAAGATATTGCAAATTCTCTGTATGTAGCCCTTTTCACTTATGGTAAAAGTGCCGGCATGCTCTACTGTGGCTTGTTTGTCTTCTGACGACGATGGAGTCAAAATATGGAGTTCACGTTATGACGACACGACATTGATAATCAAAGATTTTATTAAGTCACAAATTTCATACCTAACCATGTCGTCTCCCGGATGACTGATTTTTTTAATATTATTTTTAAATGTTAATTAAATATTTCAAAACAACAATGACAAAAAGAAAAAACGGGATAAAACAATCGGATCGAAAAATTTTGGACTCAAATCAATGTCTTATGGGTTTGAGATTGCTTAATTTCCTACCGGAACTACTATAATTTTTTAAATTGGGACGAAATTTACATTTTCATTCAAATTACATTTTGAAGCAATTTTTTTTTGCCCAAAAACACAGAAACCGAAATAAAATTTTATGAAAATCGTTGAAGCCGTTTCCGATTTAGATTATACTTTCCTTACTTTTGCGAATTTGTGGCATTCCATGTTAAGTGGTGGAACTCACTATCGCGTTTGGCCTGCTTTGTTACCCGACCGTGATAGTAAAAATATTAAATATTTCATTTCCTGGAGTGAGGATATGGCATAGGATCGCAATTTCAACCACACACTTGTGTCCCTGCGCCTCAAACCTCTTTTATATTACCTCTTAACACAGCAATATTGCTTATGCAATATTTGTAAAAAAATTATGTATTCTGAGGGGATGGATCGGTGTCTGGTGTGTGTCCAATAACATATAATCTGGAACATCGGATGAACAGCGGTGCAGCTAAACTATTAGAAATAATGAAATGCTGCCTTACTGAAAAATGTCTAAGGTATTTCAATTTTTTCTTTGACATGTAGATATTTAAAATCAGTAATATATTATACAGAACTCAGCTAAATTATAAAAAAAACTAGCGGCTTCGCCTGCTTAAACTACGTTATTTTTCACATTCTTATTAGTGTTGCCCAAATTCAGTCTTGGTCTTGCAGTCTTGGTCTTGTTCTTGCGTTTTTGCAAGACCAAGACCAAGA
>JAXGGP010000019.1:4881536-4893050 GCA_035584415.1 Eueides aliphera
ATCCATGGCTTTATTGGTCTAAACCGATTGGAATAATGCATTATATTTGTATTCGCAGCAATTGTCTGAGACAGCATATCGGTGAATAAAGCGCTGGATCTGTTTGGATCATTACAATTAAGAACATGACTGAAATCTAAGGTTTTCATAGATTTGTCAAGACCGTTGAAATTTAATTTAGTGACTCTTCGTACTATATACTTGCTATGTTTACTTAATGCTAATGAAACCATTATAGCACTATGGTCAGTTATAGAAGATTTTATCACAAAAGATTTAGTGTGCCTTTTGGATTTCAACATAATGTGATCTAATGAAGAGTTACCTCTGGTGGGAAGGTTATGCCCGGACAAAAGACCATGCGACGCGATTAGATTTAGGTATTCCTCAGATTGGACGTCATTGGAGTTGTCAGCAATGTTGATATTAATATCACCAATTAAAATGACAGTTTCAAAGGAGTTCAGGGATGCAAGGATAGAGTTTAGCGAGTTTAGGAATCTTTCAGAATTGTTTTTAAAGCAGTGAGGGCGGTATATAGCGATAATGGCTGTGTGTAAATGCAGTTTAATCACCAAACAGTTTGCATCAAGAAATTTAGGTTCACTAACGTCACATGTAAGACTGTTTTTGACGTAGGCTATTACACCATCACTTTGGTTATAGGAGTCGCTTGTTTGATAAGAGTGGTAGTCGTCTAGGATGGGAATAAAAGGTGCAGAGGAAAGCCAACATTCCGTCAGTATTATTACGTCAAGCTCAATCCCTATTTGATGTAGGAGTATATTTTGTGAGAGAACATTGAGAGATTTAGTTTGCACTAATGAACTATTTCTTCTGGATTACAAAAATAGGCATCAGGCAATTTGATATCATCCAGATTATCAATTGAGTCAATATCAGCCATTGGAAAAATATAATAAATTAGGCAATTTGTCAAAACCTAGTCTTTTTAATATTTGCAGCAAAAATATGGAGTTACATAGGTCACGAGCATAGAACAAAAGTTTGGGTGCATCTATATGGTTCGGTAAAAGTTGACATTCATAATATATGTTGAGTGTAAAACCGCTCAGTAATATAAAGAGTACGAAGTAATATATGTAGGTAACGAAGTGTAATATGTGTGGTGTAATCTTAAATATATATACATAGTAACATTTTTTTTTACAATTTTTTAGACAAATAGTAAAATTTAGATTATAAAAAGTATAGAAATAACATAGAAAATCAACTGGAACATGGTCACTTTTAGGGAAGGAGTTAATAATATCCATTATTTATACTTTTAGGATGCTGACATTATCTCACAGGATACGATACACAGAACACTTGCAATTAAAGGGACAAGACACAGTACATTTTGACGAATAACGACGACTGATTTTCGTGATATATATTAACCAGAATAATGAGATTGTTTCAAACAAGGATACAAGCATTTTTGACGAATATTCACTTGGTTTTGAATGATTTGAGTTCGGTTTTAGCGTTTTTGACTCTCGCGGAAAGGTACCTTTCACTTATATATTTTAACGAGCCCGGCCGAAGGGCGTACCGAGGATACCTTCACTGTCGGTATCCCACCGACAGTGAAGGCCTTTTTAAAAATTCGATTTCGCTGAAGGCCTTTTTAAAAAATACAATTTAATTTAATTAAACACTTTTATTACTCGATTATATAATTATAAAATAGGGCTCTAACTAGGATGGCAAGTGTCACGCGTGGTTGTTGAATACGAACTAAAAAATAATTCATAGACTCGAATGTTACTTACTACGATGTGGCCTACCTAGGAGAGGTACTTGGATTAATAATTGCTTATTTTTTTTTTTTAGCTTCACGCTGTACCCCGCACAAGGGCAGGGTAGGCAGAGGGAAACCGGGAACCTGGTGTTAAGACACCCCGTTCCACTTTCCGTTCCCCACTTTCCGCCGAATTTAAGGCATTGCGTGTTGAGTGGCGGAAGTCAACGCCGTGTTTTGCCTTATTACCAGAGCGAAGAAATAAAAACATTAAATATTTAAATTGAAAATAATAAATATATCATTTCCTCGACTGGGGATCGAATACAGAACCTGTCGGTTTCAGGCAGCGCTTGTGCCGCTACGCCACGACAGGCCTCAATAATAATTGCTTATGATTTCGGATTAACCATGTCTGATAAGTCTTGATTAAAATATAACTTCGGGTGCATCACTAATGGTAAGTATCCATAGACCTTGTTCATTTTACATTTAAAACTTTATTAGGTTTATGGAAGGTAGATATAATGAAAAGAAAGACAGAACCAAAATTACTGGCTTTATTGAGATAATTATAATTGTATGTACATAATAGGATTTATAACGACCAACAGTAGTATTAATTTTAATATTGTCACTTTACTAAATTAGCCGAGCCCCACCTTTTATTTCACGTCATAATCCTTAAGTTATTTAAATTCAGGAGATTATTCAATTCGTTGCTGCTATCAGATGTGCATGGCTGTTTCTTACTGTCAGAATTGTTAAGTCTATCTGAGTACTTATCGTCTCTATCAGAATAATTAGCGCAAGTTTGAGCGGGAGCCGGTTTCAGTATAATAATAATATGATGGATTGCTCTGCAATTTTTTTTTTAACCTACAGTTATTTTTTAATACTGGTCTGGGTTCTGGTAACTAGTAGGAATAGGTTCCCCCGTAGGAGACCGGTGAGAATGATTAAATAGTCTTTTATGTGGTGGTGGTACTAGTAACTTTGGGTAATTAAGTGTTCTGTTCAAAGGCTCTACTTGACATTGCCTATGGGATTGTAAGGGGTGGTTCTGCTTGAACTGAGACCCGATAACGGACTCCTTTGTTTCTTCAGGCATAAACGAAGTACGTCTGTCTGAATGTATGAAAGATGGCAACGCAATAGTGAAGAACAAAACTTTTAAATGTTTAAAAGTTACGGTTATTTCCTTCTGGCCTTCTATTTAGAAATAAAACAGTTCTTTTTCCTTTATAAAATATAAAGATGCCTTAGCAGCATAAAGCAGGATTCGTCAGTCGCTTTTAGCCACTAATCTGCTCTAAAAGCAAACTCTCTCTAAAGAACGAGATCCGTCTTCACAAGACGTGCGTCAGATCTATCCTCCTCTACGCCAGTGCTGTGATCGCACAGACTGATATAAGGAAATTATAATTTCTCCAAAACTGATTTTTACGCATAGCCACCAGTACGCCGTAGTATGTCCGTAACATAGATATATAATAGAGATATCAAATAGATTTCGGAATAAAGCACTGTCGGAAACTCCTCAGCAGATATAAACATTCCTTAGCATCGTTACATAAAAGAAAGTTTTTGATGAGGACGCTTTATTTTATCTGAAAATTTATGGATTCACATAGCTTGATGAGCAAACATTCCTATAGTTTATTTCAAAGACGGTGTGTTTTCAGGAGTAGGAAATTCGATAAGCGGCCTTGATATGGTTTTTTGGTATGATTTGTAATATTAGTTGTTTGAGAAGCAAATATACGTATATCTCGATTTAAAGTAAGGGCTATGGGCGTTTAGTATATCATGACCATTGATGATATCAGCGCAAATATTTTTAACTATAAGAAGAGGTTGTTGCTTACATATAATTATTAATTTGAATGGTTGCTTAACGTATAAATTATAAATATAAATTAATTAAATACACTAAAAGAAACATGTCTAAGTAAGACTAAAGTTATAAATTGATTAAAAGGTCTTATTTATAATCGGGACATCTACGTTTTATTTTATATTTATAATAGGGACAAAGGGTGGTATAACTGATACTCAGAATATCTGACAAATATTCGCTACAGGTCATCATTCAGGTAAACTTCAGGCCTTCGTCGACCGTCGATGAGGACGGAAGTAGGGTATACACACCTCCAAAATTTATATACGACGAATACGACTTTCTGGAAAAGGAGGAGGAAAAATCCTCATGATGTCTTCTTTTTTCCACGTGCTCGACTGATAAAGTTTCGCTTCAACCATCTAATGCTCATATGTGTTTTTCGGTTTTATTTATATTTTATAAAGTCTTTTAATAGCAGCATCATAATTTAATAATCATAATTTAATAATTAAATAGTTTATTAATCATTTTATTTTTATAATATCTGAAACTTGATTAGAGAACTCTTCGGAGAGAAAATTAGTAAAGGTACACCGCCATGTGTCACTTAGAAATAAGAGGATGTCATATCTACTAGGTTTGCCATGAAATCTATCCGGTTTGAGAAAGCGAGTGCTTGCAAGCGACTGAGGAGTTGCGAGTATAACAAAGTTATAAGTTTTTTTTTAGACATACTCTTTTTGCTTGTTAGCCGATAATGGATATTATTGTATCTGAAAAATTGATTACGAAAGACAGAACCAAAATTCAGACTTTATTCGACAGGCGTAGTCAAACCCGCAACGTTTGACTACAATACGACTCACTGATTTTTCGATCGTTACGAGGAGTGGTGATCCCTTTCCTACGAAATTTACCGACACGATTTGCCTTAAGAGGCTCTTTATGGTCAAATTTAATTTTTATTTGATTGACGACATACTCTGGAACTCCAGCAATAGTGCTATGTTTTTCTTTTTTTGGCGGGTAGACGCAACTGTCACTTGACGTATTTTTATTGACTGCTAGCTATTATTTTTTTAATTTTAAATAATAAGTGTACATATGTATTAAAACAAAGATACATGTGCTAAGTTGATTATAACTAAACTTTCACACACACTTTTTGCACTAAATAAATTTGAGAAGAATGGAAACACCAGTTGAACAGCTTCTTAAAAGAATGGAGGAACTATCCTCTATGTTTTCCACTGGAATGGGTGAGTTTGAGAAAATTTTGTCTCAGCCTGGTTCAACAGCCACACTTAAATTCGGTAGATAATGCCTTTACACCCTGCGTAAAGGCATTATCTACCGAATTTAACACTTTCAAGGCTTTTGTTTGGAAGTCACTAAGCATACTGAAATCACAGGTAGAACTTGCAATGCTTGGTATGGACCGCCTGGAGACACAGTATAGACGAAAAGTTCTTCTAATATATGGTGTAAAGGAGGACAAAGATGAAAACGTGAAGCTAAAAGTCATGACAATATTATCCGGCCAAATGAAGATGTCCCACATCAGACATCTATTATTGAATCTTGTCACAGATTAGGCGCAAAAAAGGACTCTGCTCGGCCTATACTTATTTGATTCACTAGCCTACTGCTCCGGTCCAATGTGTGGAAAGCTAAAACATCATTAAAAGGGTCTTAAATAACAACTACCGAATTTCTCACTAAATCACGTCAAGAGGTATTTATTTTAGCTCGTAAGCATTTTGGAATTAAAAAGTGTTGGTCATCTGACGGGATGATTGTTATATTACTGCCAAATAAATCTAAATGCAAAATTCCTTCATTGTCTGATCTTAAGAAGTTAATAGATAGATGTTCTCATTTGAAACCAGCTGACAACAATAATTGAATTGGTAGACTTTAAAAACTTGTAAAATAAATAATATTTTTTTTTTAATTTTTCCATGAAGGGTACCTTAATCCTTTTTTTATAATTATTATTGTATTCTTTATTATTATTATATTTGTTGTTCTTATGCACATCAAATGAAACCAACTGCTTACGACATCTATTGATTGTAATATGTAGTTTATAATATAACTTATTTATCTGTAGTCCGGAAGCGTTTGTTATATATTACTTCATTCATGTTCACTTTTTTATTCTAAATACACTCTCTTTCTTCTACTTACTTGAATCGCAAGGACAGTCGTTTTATTTATAATAGGTTATGGGCCTAGACCCATAGAATAGTAGTCATCTAGGTTGTAAAGTTATAAGTTCTAGTTAGTATCTATTATTGTAAGCAATTGTGTCGTCGAGATCACGGTAAAAAACTTTCATACTTGTTTCACTTCACTAAGACTTTCAACAATAACACTGGGATTGTCATTTACTATTATGTTTCAGTACGCACGATAACTGTTTCACTTCACTGAGATCTACACTCCTCAAGTCGACCGTTGAGAGATTTTCTGTTTTTGTTGAGTTTAGTTTGGGCACTTGCCACTTACTTATCCACTTGGATAATCGGAACTTTTTTGAATCTCATATGTTCTGTATACGTACTTCTGTGGTATAAATAGAAATGCTCTATGATGTGTTGCAATTTTCTTCTAGGGTTAGGATAAGTGTGCCTTGTATCATTTGGTAAGAGTTACCATCTTTACATTTCATTGTTATTTTCGAGTTGAACTTAGAATAAACTATCCAACTATTGGTGTTGATATGTTGGAATTTTATATCCTCTACAATTACCACGTGTGAAGTACACATCCGATGGCTACTCTCAAATTTCATTAATTGCTCTATGCAAGTCGGTTCTGAATACCTTACTATTTCATTTTCAGAGCACAAAAGCTAATCCCCCACAGCAAAACGCGAGCAAATCCGGGCTAAGGGTAAGTCCATAGAACTTTTCACCTTCAGATAAGGATATTTAGGAATTACAATTGTCGTTACGTTTTCAGTGACATTATATAGTGGAATTGGATATAATCTATAGTAATTATAAGAATTATTATCTTTTAACTGTACCTCTACTATAAATGTTATCTGACTTTTCCTATAAATGTTATTATCTCTTCATCCTCTTTTTTTATAAATGTTAATATAAATAAGCTTTTACAAATATAGTAGACTCTATATTTATCAAATTGTTAATATTAGGTTCATATATCAAATTATGAGTTTGGGATATCAATTGTAATATATCTAGTAATTCATTAGAATTAATTATAGACTGATGAAGTACAGATACTTTGCTTAAAACTACAGCAGTTTCTATTTTAGCTTCAAGCTGTATCCCGCACAAGGCATGGCAGGCAGAGGGAACCCGGGAACCTAGTGTTAAGACACTCCGTTCCACTTCCACTCCCCACTTTCCGCCGGAATTTGAGGCATTGCGTGTTGAGTGGCGGGATTCAACGCCGCACTCGGCCTAATTTCCAAAGCGAAGAAATGAAATAATAAAAATTTAAATTGAAAATATTAAATATTTCATTTCCTCGACTGGGGATCGAACCCAGAACCTGTCAGTCACAGTCGCACCTGGTGCCACTGCGCCACGACTGGCCTCAGTTTCTATTTCATTTAAAAATATATAGATGGTTCTAAAATTACATAGAAAAATATCAAACATACCTAAAACATATATAGAGTATATAGAGTTTTCACTTTTAGTAATCATATCCTTAACAAGCTGTATGTTATGTAATGCCTCAGTACTGTTAATAAATGTATCCAGCATTTTGGAGATCAATGTATTTTTTTTGTATGTATACGCTTGATTTATTTTTTATTCTGATTTAATGGAATCATAACGAATCGCGTCTTCATTGTCTAAATTTCCTGTATTGATCTTTATAAGGGAGCCTAATGGATTAAGTAATCCACGCTTAGATTTATACGAGGATATTGACTGTAGAAATTTGTCTATTAAAATATTGCTTAAATAATTTACCTGAACCTTCAATCCTAAAAATTCATAGGAATAAGGCTGATTTACATTTATTAGATTACTAAATTCATTATAGTTATTTAAATTAAAATTTAAATTATTCAATAAATTGCCAAACCTAGTTTCTTAAAAATTAACCATTTGTCCTGTTGCTTAAACGCAGTTCCTTCTTTTATTGGTAGTATACCGGGATTACCATTAAGTGACTGCAGTTAAAGAGCATGCCTTCTCTTCAATACAATCAGGACCAGACAATACCTGTGAATGACGTTTTATATTTTTAATTCGAACTCTAGTTTCTCTATTCCTTATACTTTCTACTCTCTCTACTGGAATGATATTTCGCTTTACTTTTGCTAAAACTTTTGCTTTGTGATAACGTGGCTTATCTTTACTTTTCCTGGTAATTATATCTTTAATATAAATAATATCACCCCTGTCCAATTTTGTAATAGTTTCACCACCCTTTTTATTTTTAACTCATTGCTTTTTATCGTGCATTTTATTATATATTGCATTTAATTGCATTTAATTATATAGGTATTTAGTACGCTTTTAATGATCTTTAACTAGTTGTTGCTTATAAATTTTATCAAGATCTGTAACAATGGGATTGCTCGAATCGGCATGGCCAAAAACTAATTCGAAGGGAGTTAAATCAGTTGTAGAATGTATGGTGTGATTATAAGCCATAATTGAATACGACATTACTGAAGCAGCATCTGTACATTTTTTTTCATACTTGGTTAATCTATAGATTTCTATTAGAGTTGAATGGAATCTTTATACATTCCCGTATTTTATATAAATCAAGTAGTTCACGTAACGTTCAGTAATTTTCTTGGGAGTTCCGTAATATGAGAAATATTTTATTAAAGCACGAACAACCTCGGGAGTGGATCTGTTTCTTTTATTAATTGCTTGTGCTAATTTGCTAAACGCGTCTACACATGTCAAGTAATACTGTCCTTCTACAGAAAAAAAATCAATAAATATTTTGTCTGTCATATTTCATTTTATTGTAAGCGTCACACGCATTATTTGTTTCTTGCATGCTGCAAGAAACAAATAATGCGTGCATTGCTGTAATTGTTTCTTGCATGTTTGTACAAAAATAATGTCTACGAATTCTGACCATACTTTTCTCTTATGCCTCTATAACAAGTTTTTCCTTCGTGGTGCTATAATACTATTTCCTTTTGTTCATTCTCATCTTCCACATACATCACGCGTTCAGTACATTCTTAAAACTTAACTATATCTCGTTTAAACAATCTAATTATTATATTTCAAAATTCATTTCGATCCCTTCAAAGAAAATTACATATTTTAATATGGTTTTATAAGTTCCTTTAGAAATCTTTTTATAAGTTCGTAATTATGTATGGGTAAGAAAGAACACTTCAAGGATTTCCTGTTTATCCCTAGAAATATCTTAAACCTGCAATTCATTTTTGTTCCACATAAATACTAAAATTTCATTGGGTTTTGTATCTATTGCTTCTTGTAAAATGGGTATTCCAAATGATTCTAAATCTGCATATGAATGGGCTGTTTCAGTACTACTAGATGATAGCAATGACGTCTGTTTTTCAGTAGGAGTAATTCGTCTGCAGTTAACGTAGATGTATCGTCTTTGTCACTATTAACATTTACTACTACCGATTCGTTTTCAGTTTCCGTTGCGTGTAATTTGATTCGCGATTATGCATCCGCATTGGTATTCTGTTTCCCGTTTTTTTAAATAATTTCAAAGCCACATTCCTGAAGACGAAGTCTCCATCTTCACGCGAGAGACCTACGATCCGTATAAATAATAAACTTTTGCCCGTAAAAATAAGGTCTAAAATGTTTCACAGCCCATATAACTGCTAAAAGTTCACGCTCAATAGTGCTGTAACAAGATTCAGTATCGCTTAATGTTCTACTAGCGTAAGGAACTGGCTTGTCTCTACCTATTGTTCCCTGTAATAGTACGACACCTAGTGCAACGGACGAAGCGTCAGTGTTAAGTATAAATGGCTTTTCGTAATCTAGGTATTGTAATAAGGGTGCGTTTATCAGTAATTCCTTGCAAATATTAAAAGCGTCAATATATTTTTGGTCAATAAAATGGTTGGGTAATTTTAGCAAAATCCTTTCTAATCGTCTATAATAGCCAATTAGCTCTAGAAAACTTAATTTCAGTTGTTGTTTTTGGAAGGGGATATTTTAAAAACGCTTTTGGTTTTTCATCATTCGGTTTAAGCCCGTCTTTTGTGATAGTGTGACCTAGGTATAAGACTTTTTTTTCAAAAACTCTGATTTGTTAAGGTGTATTTTCAAGTTTGTCTATCTGAGTCGGTCAAAAACTTTACGTAATTTCTGAAGATTCTCTTCAAGGCTAGTGGAGAAGATAATTATATCGTCGAGATACACCATGCAGTGAATTCCTTGCAAACCTTTTAATATATTGTCCATTGCTCTTTGAAAGGTCGCAGGTGCTGTCTTTAATCCGAAGGGCATCCATAAAAATCAAATATCCAAATATCGTAATAACCAAATTCGATACTAAACGCAGTTTTGGGTTTGTCGGATTCTTCTACTTCAATTTGATGATAACCTCTCGCGAGAACCATAGTTGAGAAATACATACTTTTACCTAATTTGTCGAATAATTCTGTTATATTTGGCAAGGGGTACTTATCGCCAGTTGTTATTTCATTAATTCGTAATCTATTACCATTATATATTTTTGCTCACCAGATGCGTCCATTCTCTTGGGTACTAAATGGACAGGGACGCTCCAAGCAGAATGTGAGGGTTGGAATATATTGTTTTGGAGTAATTTTTCTACTTAGTTTTTAATTTCTATAGTCTGAGTCAAAATCATTTCGTCATCTAAATATATTTTGTATTACTGACATTGCATAATCTTTTTCGCATGTAACTAAAGCAGATGGCATTCTTACGCATTGATCAAACTCCGTATAAATTAATATTCACACTTCAGAATGGAAGTTAGTTGGTTGGTTGGTTACACGTCTTCTGAACGAGGTTTCAATTTTAATTCGTATTGTAGTTGGTTATAGACTATCTATTGGAAGAGTTGTGAAAGCGGTTTTTAGTTCGCATTCCTAAATCTATGACTGCTTCTCATTGTTTTAATAGGTCATTCCCTATTAATCTTTCGTATTGTGAGTCTACGTTATATAAATAAAACTTAATCATATAAGGACATTTAAAAGTGGACGGTAATGGAATTTTAATTACCTCATTATGTTTACTGGAAGCGTGTATACTAATCACTTGAAATGGTTCGTACTTAATAAATGACCAAAAAAATTCATGACCTATTTTAGGATGTATAAAGGCTCTGGTGCTACCTGTATCAATCATGAATTTGCAATCGATGTCTGGAAAATATATGTAAGGCAATATACAAATGATATAGGCTTAGGAGCAGACGTTTGTGCATAAGGCACTGAATTAATAGTAGGCGACTTAAAGTAATGTAAGCTATTCGAACGATTATTATAAAAAGACATAAAAGAATAAATTATTATTTCACATTGAATATTGTGTATTAAAATTCACTTCCTCCATTACTATTGCGAGAGCGTCTTCTAGTATATCAGGGGAGTGTAACCTGTGTTATTATATATAATGACTTTACTAGCCTTAATTTGCGCATCCTCAATTTCGTTTACTTTAAATATAAGTATAGATCTAAGGCTGTATTCGATGACAAAAACCTAAATATGATTCGTTTTGCTTGATTTAGAATGACTCTAATTCTATCGGTATGCACTGTTCATTACGCGGATCTCCCAAATGTCTTATTAATACAGTGTAAACTCTTTATAACGTTATCCTTTATAACGATAAACTCCCTATAAAGTAGAAGTGTATACAACTTGGTTGGTTTGTGTTAAAACCCATACATTGATACACTCTTTATAACGATACAGCCATTCTCTATTACGAAG
>JAXGGP010000019.1:4952764-4969280 GCA_035584415.1 Eueides aliphera
AACATAATTTAATTCTGAAACAAAAATTTCAGGTAAATAAAAAAACTGTAGTAATTTTTTCGTCCTAAATATTTTAAATTAACCTAATTTAATATAATAAAACAAACACTAAACAAAAATATTGAGGGAAGGCGAAATTATAATTGTGATAACTGCTTATAAATCTGGTTAGTCGATTCTGAGCTTAGTGCGTACACACAGACGAATAGTTAAACCAACAAACAGAGAAACAATAAAAAAACACCACTTTAAGCTCTGTCACATTAATAAAGGTTTCCTATATATTTTTTTAAAATATATCTTATTATTTAAAATTAAGTAGTATAGATTACCTCTTGTCTAAAAACTCTCAAACATGAACAATTGATATAACCCCGGGATGAATTTGAGTCAGATAGACTAATTAAAACTATTAACATTAATTAAGTATAGCCTTCCGCGATATCAAAGAAATATTCTATACAAAAAGCATTGAACCAAACAATCTCTTAGGCTTTGTAATATTAAAATTAAAAGATAAATAGGTATGTTTTTTATATTTTTTTAAGAAATTAACGATAAAGCATTGACAAACGAAAACGATTGATTCCAATGATGAGAATATTGTAACCACTCATTTCAATCCTCAAAATTAATACGATACCTTAGCACTTGTAACTTTTCTATTTCCATGCTACATTCCAAAATAATTTTATTAAACTTTTTCCAACCCTAGCTATTATAGGAGCGGGAGAGATTCACTGCAGTACCCTTCCCAAAATTCCTGCGTCATTTTTTTAAACAAATTACCCTCAACGGGCGCGCACCTTAAAATACGAAAGCACAACCCTGAATAATTAATACAATGGTAGGTTAAAATCTACCAAGTGTCAACTTTCCCCTAACTTTTTAAAACGCAGAGCATCAAATGTCCGGTTTTCGTCACGGTCTTATCTTTCTAACACCTTTTATCTCTCTGAGAGTGGTTTATTTAATTTTGTTCACTTTATTTAAAACGTCTGTGGTTTAAAGAAAAATACTGATAAAATATAAATGAGTGTTATTGTAAAGTTTTTTGTAGTAGGTATGTTTGATCCTGATTGACAAATTTATCCCTCCTGAGTAAATAACATTCAATGTGATGTTTGCCTAGAGGTACTTAAGCCTCCAAGCAAATGCGGAGGACTAAGGGTGAATCTATTACATTCAAAGCTTGTAAATAAAAACGCACAATGTCCTATAACAACTTTACTATTGACAATAGCAATAAGAATGAATACAAAAACTTAGTGCTAGTGTTAATATAAAATTAATTGTAATTATAGTTCATGTCGCGATTAAAATTACAGTCACGTGGCAAATCCAATGCAATATTGGCTCTTCGATTATAACTTTACTGTTTTTTATACTTTGGCGTAAGCAATGCCCTTTAAAGCCCGACAATAATTTCCCTGGGGAGATTTCTCTGGCCTTTGACAGGGGTGTGCCTGGACAGAAGGGTGGTTCAGGGTAAGAACTTGGCAAAAGGTACCTGGGGTCACTATTCAGAGACCCCGTTTATTGTTCCTTGACGTTTATGGTCACTAAAAGGGCACAAACAAAGGTCGGACCTCGTTCGACCCTTAAGAGGTGTTCCTGTACCAATTAATACAGCAGACCTTCTGTGGCTCCATAATATTAACTTATCTAATAAGTAAAATCGGTTTTCAATAACTTTTTGAAATTTGCAAACAATAGAGAAAATAAAATTTCTGTATTGTGTGTACACGTCAAATTCGTACAGTGGAAATTTGTGTATATTGTACGTTGATTAAAAATGTATAGTAGTATATAAAGTAACAAAGAGTGCTATAAACTAGTTTGATTTTTGTAGTTTAATAACACCTTATCGTGATAATAGCAATCGTTTTATGCTATAAGTTTGCTCCTTTATTCTTACTATAATGTTATATTTAGTTATTAAAATGAAAAAATACATATAATATGTAAATGTTAATATCTTAATATATTGGTATTTCTATATACTAATATTCTCTTTATAATCAATCAAGAATAATGGATATTTATGTGTATATATTTAACATAAAATATCTAAATTTTGATTCTATTGTATAAGATCGTTTAAAATGCAGAAAGCATTCTATCGTACGTAACGTACCTAACGTTAAGCGACGACACGAGACGACACCGGTGATTCAATAGATACACTTTTTAAACATTCGCATACAAAACACATAATATTATTGTTTTTTTTAGCTTCACGCTGTATCCCGCACGACGCAGGGTAGGCAGAGTGAACCCGGGAACCTAGTGTAAAGATACTCGGTTCCACTTTCGTTTCCCACTTTCCGCCGAATTTGAGGCATTGCGTATTGAGTGGCGTGGCGGAACTCAACGCCACGCTTTGTCTTATTACCTATTATATTATTGGTATTATGTTATATAACCCAGAAAAAATCCCATAAAAGGCAGTCTTTGTATCAAATAAATTTTTCACTGCGGCAAATTTGTTTCCTTTTGGACCAAGACAGCAACTAAAGCAAGCAGGAGACCAATATTTTCCCGCGTATATGAAATGCAAATACGATTTAAAAGTTTGCATACACTCACAGTCAGCCTAAGAACACGCCTACAACCAGCCCGCTTTATGTTATAAACTTGTGCTATTTTAATTTAAATATAAGCAAAAGGAAATATACTTAAGCGTGTTATGGCATTCTTGCTCATTTTAAACTTAATACTAGTTTAAGCAACAACAATAATGCACTACAAATGCAGTATTATTACAACTTGGCCTACAAATTTAAACAAATAAACTTTAACTTTCAGCCTGAATGGAAAATGTTTTCTTGTATAAGTAATTACTTTAGTAGTAATTTACACAAACAATGATATGAGGCCATAAGTAATTATATAGAATTATAATTTACAATATTTGCTTAAACTTCAAAGCGTTAAGTGTGATGACAAAAAGTGGCCTCATCAGAGAAAAAAGTAGACCTAGTATTGAGACAACACTATTTTAGAATGTCTATATTTATTGAATATGGACCTATAACATTATTTAAATATATTATAAAGTATATGCTTATAATTTAACACTCATATCCCACATGTACGCCAGAATATGACCTCTTATTCCTTTTTCGGCTAATTTAGAAACTTTATTGAGGTTCAAATAATATAATATAAATCTCAGAAGTTCGCTATAGTAACGATCGCGTAAAGTGTCTATTCAATGTACAGGATTAATATTCGCGTAACGTCAAAGAATGAGTCGGGGCCAATGTAAAACAAACTTCCCTAGGACGAAGCGTAAAATAAGGATTCATAATTCAAATCGAAAAAACTTTCCCGGGCTCGGTAATTTTTCCCATCTTATAGCAAGTTTCGCCGGAGGGTCGCAAGTCTTGGCTCGAGGAAATCTAAGAGAAGGTTTACATTTTTAGCCTTTTACCGTGTCCTCCTCTCAACTTTATATCGTCTTTTGATTACTCTCTCAACAAGTTATGCATATTGTAAGACTCTCCGGCGTCTCTGCTTAGAAGAATTTTGGCGTCACCTTTATTCGACCTCTCTCGGTCTCGAAGTTTCATTTTATATATCTTTTATCTGCGCACTGTCTTTATTATGAATGAAGCTTGTTACATCCGATGGGGTTGTTACACGTTTTCTTATCTCGCCACAATGCTTCACAGACTGTAAAGTGTCATAGAAAATTATAAACAATGTTTACGAAGATATATTCTTTTATTTATTATTGTAGTTTAATAACATATATTTTTATAAAATTAACAAATTCTGACGCAATATTAAACGCCTTTTCTCGTCATTTAAAAGCAGTGCTAACATTCTACGAGACATTAATTCTCCCCTTAAGACCGAACACCCTAATTGTTATCTGAACGTAACGGTGTTTCTAATGCGCCTAATGTATTTTTGGACATTCTGCAGCTTGCCCAAGGCAATTCTTCTGTTTGTATGAGCAATGCATTTCTATCGTCCCCTGCTACACGTAACTCCATTATCATCGAATATGTTCCAAATTCCCATTGTCCGGTAATGCACAAGAGTGGCCAATCCCTGTGTAAATGTCGTTAGCATAAATAAGATTTACATTCAATAACATTTGTAGAAGGTAATAATTTATATTTATAAACAACAAAACGTGTGATGGGTTAATAATATTTCAAGCCCACAGTCTAGAGATACCTAAAAGAAATGTTCACTATTTTAACAATATATTTTTTAGAAAACAAAAAAAAATACGTAGCGGGATGCGAAGCCACGCACACAACAAGACTATCCAGGAGGCGCTGCTTCAAATCCCGCTATGATCAAATTTTTATATGATCTTTAAAAATATTGTTTTTCTTAAGTGTGGATAATCACTTTAAATTTATTAAAATAATAAAGATGGTCTTTTATGCGACTTTAGTTTATTTAATTTATTTCAAACACAGAAGTTATATTACAAAAAGTTATATAACTAAAGCCAAAAAACTAAAGTTAGTGGTTTTCCTCTAACCTAACGTAGACATGTCGTCAAAGTCAATAAAAGGATATTGTAGAACAAACCATACTTGAGTCAGCTCTCGTAAAACAGTTTCCCATAAACGTAGCAAAGCGGTAAATTAGATTTTATTTTATTTCTTAAACAATTTGTGGCCGGACACAGACAAAGGGCACATAGTTCGATACCGGTCAGCAATTCAACGGTTTATGCGGGCACGTTTATTACTTACCTACACGTACGCTCGTGTTGTGCTTAAATGCTTAATATGATTATGCATTGAATGGAAATCGCTTCAGTTAAAATATTTAAATGTGGATGTAGGGAAAAAAATATCAACATAATGAAATTTTATAAAACATTATTATTATACTAAAATTATATGGTTTAGTTTTTTTTAGATACGATTATTTTACTCAACCTTAGTTAATTGATCAGTCCAAATACATTACATACATGCATTTGTATGCATATACATGGAGTTGCTAATAATATCAAAAGTTCAATCTACTTAACAAATAGAACTGAAATTTGACATAGAAACGATATTCATATCATTTTTAAAGGTGACGGGAGCACTAGAAATTAGTCAGCGTAATATTAGAGTACTGAAAGAATTCACTTTTATTGAAATATAAATTATATTTCTTACCTATCACATAAAAGGAATGAGGAATGAATAGATTGCCAGCTCTTCATAATAAATATTGTAAATAAAACTAAAGCATTTTATTAGTTGCTTATTTTTTTTAATTTGAAGTAAAATTTTTATCGATAATAATTGACATAATTGTCTGGCACTACCCTATTGGACAACGTAGCAAATTCGCAGCACCCTTGTGAGCCGGACAATGGCCATGTTCTTGTTCGTATCAAAACGCAGTTAAACGTTCTTTATTGTTTTATCCCCGCCGATAAATGTCTACGGCTCTTGAGAATTGTAAGTGTAATTTGATTCTACCTATAAACATTAAATCGTCCTTTATTGCTGAAATATTCTCAATTCCAAATTCCAATATAGGTTACGTATATATCTAGATACCTAGATATCGAGAGTAATTTGGTCATAAAAATTGTAAATTAAAAATAAGATATACCCATAATATTAATAAGTTTCTTTAAAATTATCAAATAGCCCTTCTCTCTTCTAATTAGCTCACCCCAACATATAAAGAAAACTTTAAAACCAAACCAAAGTTAACAGATCAAACGAGCTACATAAATAAACAGCTATTGGAAACTTCGACCCCTTCTCATACTTGATTGAACTAAATCCTGTTATCCTTGTCCTATAGGGTCGAGAAGTGCTTGAAACGTTTACAGTACCTATTCAACTTTAGATGCATCAAAATTACGAGTGACGAAACTTTCACAACAGGATTCACAAATCTTACCGGATATGTTTCTGAGAGCGTAAAAAAGAAAGTGTAACGGGAAACACATCAATGTGTTATATAAACAAAGGTAGTATTCGTATAATAAGCGACCACGGTGCCATTAGACGCGCCCCGATTCGGGTTCATAAAAGATTCAGAGAGCAAAACGGGGAAAACACAAAATCGGATTGTCTCAAAATCACACGAGTGACGGAGTAACGCGACGTAGCCCGCGCATTTATAATTCAGGCGGCGGGCTTGCGAAATGGGATATACTTTCTCGACTCTAACCGACGTCGATCTATTCTCCTTGAAGCATCAATATTGTGTACGTTGGTGAAATCAATCGATTCACTCACTTTTACGTATTTTAAAAATACGAAAATCTATGTTTTTAATATTACATTTTTGTTATACATATAAATACATATGTACCAGAAACTATTTTTTGATGCTATATTATTTAGGGGTAAAGTTAGATCTCGTTTAAAATGATGGTCGTGACTATAGTCCTTGGTAATTACATCGCCGAATAGAATCATAGCAAGGACTTGTAATTGCTTAATTGAACCATAGCACGTTCTAGGAATTGGCACCCGTTAACACTTCAACAATTATCGACGCTAAAGTTTAGCACCTCTGAATGAAGATTTAGTCATTACCGTAGCGTAGAATAGAAGTTATCGATGCATTCGATTTCTAATAAAAACCTTTAACCTTCTCTTACCGTTGATTATAAATCTTTAGTTAATTAATATTGATAAAAGAATTTAAATCTTTAGAATTTTCGGTTAAAAATATATTGACTTCTGCATAATATTTTGTACTAAGTAGGTATATTACACTATCAGTAGGTAGCTATCCAAATTAATAAATCTGCATTTATTATTTCAAAGCATCCCCTATGCTAGAAACTCAAAGTTTTAATAATTAATTGTAAGATTTTAATCATGGTACTGGCATAACATTATTATGGACCGCTTAATTTTCTTGCCCCACTACGCCCTTCGGCATCTTACTAATGTGTTATAGGAAAATTTTAATCAAGGGCGTGTGGTAATTATTAAATTATGCAAGCTGTCGTATGCACTCGAAGAATATAAATCTTTTACGTTTGTTTAGATTATACCTCTAGCCATAATTTAGCTAGGAAGTCTAATAAGATTACAGCTCTACTCTAACACGCCCAGATGGCGTAGCTAATGTCTTATAATACGGTTACCTAAATAGCTTTTGGTTGGCGCAGCTTAGGAAATATGTTAGAACTTTGAGAAATAATGGCAAGAAAGTCAAACTTTATTATTTAAGCAAAATTTTATAAAAAACATCAATTCTCTAAAACTACAATATAATATGATGACAAAATAATTGAAGCTAGTTAGTATTGAAGAAATAAAAATTTTGCTTTTAAAAATAATAGAACTAAACTACTTAAACTCTTTGCTAAGAATAAACACATGAGCGCGATACTCAGTCGATTAGAGCAACGACAATAAAGTTAGTTAATGTTCTTATATAGTTTCACAGTACAGAAACTTTGTCGTGTTGGTACATAACTTCGCACCGATGTGGCAGTTAGAGTATCTCAGTGCAAAAATAAAATCAAATTAAGTCTGCGATCTTGCTGAATGAATTGCGCCGAACCGAGCCCGCGTCGGGCCAGGTCAAATAATTTTCGCGAAAATGAACACAGAGTATATTTAATTAACTGAAACTCCCCTATTTAAGTGTTCAAGAATCCCCCTGTTAAACAACATTAGCATCCGTCAGGAATTTAATTCGCGCGAATGTAAAATGTTTATTTACACTTTTTCACATTTACTCTATTCCCCTTCATACATAGGCGTCGGTGAAACGGTAAACAATTTTTATTGAATTTTCTTTTCGTTACAAAGTTTTAATTAATGCAATGTGTGAACAGCGTTTTATAAAGCTGTGTCTCCTCGGACCTGTCCAACACAAATTGTTTGTTGCGGTCACATTATCCCTCATGTTGGCTCACTGCCTCGTAAATTTGACGATTTTGCGTTCATAATTTATCACTAAGTATTGTTAAAATCGACCCACAATTTCCTCATTATGTATATTAAATTATATTTACTTTGATTTCATCGTGTATTTAAAAAATGGTTAATTAAGTAAACGTACACAGCAACCACAAGAACGTGAATTACGTTAAATAAGTCGGGAGTGCCTTGTGCCTACAGAAATTAAGGAATCTCAGCTCATCAAACATGAAGCCCTTACCTGAGGCTCACTAAATAAATAACATGGGTAAATGAAAAACACCCACGTCCCACTCGGATCGAACGGTGAGAATTGGAAGGAGGGCAATAATAAATATGCATAGAGCGTCTATGCCACATCGTCTGTGATTAGTAGGTACGGGGGGCGCGAGTGATACGGCTAGGTGAGTGATAGCAAGGGGGCAAAGGAACTAAGGTACCCCCTAGCTAATAATGGAACGTGTTTCTCTCTATTGTATCTGTGGAATTTCTTGGATATTGCCAATATAGAATGTTCACGTGTGCGTACTTTTGTTTCTGTCACTGCGCGTGTCGCGCACGACTGCGTCGCATAATATTGTCTTTATTGGAGGGATATATCCTTAATCCAATATTTGCATTGTCGCTTATTATATTACTTACCAGTTTATTAGTCAAAGACAGTTTAATAACAATTTATTTTCCTCGTTTAGGGAATTATTAAATATCCCTACGACTATATCTTATGTTTGGGTTAAAAGAAAACTAATGTTTTACATCTGAAAACAGAGATTTGTTTTGTTATTTTAAAAAAAAAACGTAGTGTGCACTGTTATAAGAGCCTCACCTGGAAACAAAGAATCATAATGAATATAATAAAACCCCTAATGAAAATAGAAATGACTGTGATTATGAAGTTAATTAAGTTATAATTATAATTTAACGACTCCAAATGAATTATCATGCTATATTCAGTACCGTAACCGGCTAGGCAATTTAAAGTATAATAGTTTCCGAAGAAACAGAGAAAGATAAATTGAAGAACTATTGATTTTATATTGCCAAGATCACTGTAAGTATTCCATAAAAATAAAATTATTGTTTAATAATTTGTTCTATAATAAATATATATAAATTATGATATATGAATAAATATAAATTATGAGATATGAGGGGAACTTGGAAACCTAGAGTTAAGACGCGCCGAATTTGAGGCAATGCAATCAATTATATTTAAATATACCTAAGTACAGATACATTTCTTGTGACCTGTCATGGCACAGGGTCACAAGGATGTGACTTTAAGCCGGCAGGTTGTGAATTCGGTCACTCGAGGAAACGAAATATTATACTTAATAATTTCAATTTAAATATTTACACCGAATTTGAGACATTGCGTGTTGAGCGGCGTTCCGGATAGTGGGGAACGGAACGGAGTGTCCTAACGCTAGGTTCCCAAATTTCCTCTACCAGCGTGAAGGTGAGTGAGTTCTTATTTCTCTTTTGTAAAACAAAATGTCTTCATGAATGATTACTAAAAATATTTATAATTAAAATATTAAGTGAATATAAGAATGAGTCGCGAGAAAAAATAAATATACTACGCAAGTAATTCTGTAAGTTAATCCGGTAAATATGAATTTGTATAATAATCGAATTATGCGTAGACATCGTAAAGAGAAAATCCAAAACATAAAAGTAATCTCAAAAGATAAATTCACATCAAGCAAATGCTTGGAATAGAAAATGTCTTTCGCTGGAAGACGGAGTCTTAACCCCAAATTCTTCTACCATATGCGTAAGGTATACTTACTAAGATAGCTCGAAGCTAAAATATTCTTAAGAATAATAAAATATCGATAGTAATTTTTCGATTTCAACTTTTCCTTAATTTATTCATTTAAATGCAGCTTATATGTGCTGGAACAATGGATTTTATTTATAGAAATTAAAATAACAAATATTTATTATAATACTGTTAATAATTACATAAAATATTGTTTTGCTACTCCTTCGAGTTGTTACCCCATCTTTTAATAGAAAAAAATATTTAAACTGGTAAAAAGGTTTTACACGTTTTGTTAAATACGTTTTACAGTTACTTTTAAGTATCGTGATAAAGTACGGGCTTATGTGCTCAATAAAGATGATATATTCATGGATTAATACTTCACATTCATATTCGGAATGCAATCGAAGGGCCGTCAATACTTTTTACATATAATAAACAAAGATTAAGCGTAAGCTTAAGCTTTAAAAAAAAGTTATAGTAATATTTAATATAAATAATGGAAAATAGAATCTTTACAATATGTATTAGTTGAACATTTTAAAATGTTTTACTGATTACTTGAATAACTACCGGTTTTAATAATATTTTGCAAAATAATAAATATTTTAAAACAATATTTATAAACAAAATTTAATTCTATTATAATTTATTTTTCAGTCTCTGAATTATTATAAATTATAACAATAATCATACATAACAAGGGTCACGTAATAAAATTTTACACCGATATAAAGCAGGATTACTCAAACACCCTTCTTACTGGGTGGTATGCAGTGATTTTCAGATTATATTTATTGTTATTGCACGTAGATTGCGCGAGAGGAGGTGTTGCCATAATAGAATTAGAAGCCCAACGCAGTCCTAAACAAATTTCAATTTCCAATTATGAGCCCTGGACGACGTAGTCCTCCCTCGAGAAGGCTGTGACTTATTGCGTGGCCAGTTTGGCGACGGTAACGTATTCTGAATAATTGTTCCCAGTACAGAGACCGATTGAATTTGGCCCCCAGAGGCATAATGAATACGTTTGATGTATGTATAATACCGCCGTTATGTCCACTATGCTGCCCTGAGTTATGGATGCTCGTACTTGGTGAATATTGGCTAAATTCTGAGTTTGTTTTGTGTTGAATAAAATATTACATACTCGGAATGCTATATAAAAATAGGATACCTATGCAGATGCAATAATTAACGGTAAACCAAATTTAACAAAACAATTATTTATGGCAATGCTTTATACACACAGGTCGATATCATAAATAAGCTATATTACCATTACCTAATATTAAGAAATATCCTCGTAATTATTTAGTGGCGTCACGTGTATTATTGATTTCATACGGCAATAAAAGAATTGAAGCGACCTTAGTCTCCCTTTTCACGTTTACCGGCTCAATGACCATAAATTGCAATAGGATTCCACGCCGTAGACAAACCTGAGTTTTTATATATATACCTATCATAAAGGAAGGTACTTTGACCTTTTACTTTACGCTAAGGAATAAAGCTGTCGAAATATTTATTTTCAATAAGGATTTGAATAATTCGTCAGGTACTAAGTATTCAATTTGCTGGCTAGGTTTATTACGATTGTTTATTATAAATATTTTGGAACAAAGTTCCTTTACGTGGCTAAATGCAATTAAGTGCAATTTAGTAGAAATCTACACCTAACAATATGTCGTTTGTTGCATGTACACACATATGTGCGTGTATCAAGCCTGCTACAAATAAACATGAGTAGGCTTATTGAAAAAGTATCGATTTATCGTTATATCGATAAATTTAGTTGTTGATGTAAAATATCTCTTTATAAGATATCAATAACAAAAATTGTACCTATTATATATAGTCTAAAACCATAAAGGTTTTTTTGCATTCGTTACCGGAAAAATAACCCAGGATTACCCGATACAGTAAAACATAAGTTAGAAGATATCTTTTGTTTTTGATGTTATTATTCTTTTTGTAATAATTCTAATTATTGTTCTGGTAATAACTCGTAACTAATGATTTTTATGAAGAATATTTTTCATATAAAATAAATGTTACTATAGGCATTACATATTGACCCATAAATTGATAATTTATACAATATTTATAATATATCGATTTATACAATATTTATAATATATCGATTACAGTAATTATTACATATATGTTAGTACAAGACTATTCTATTGTTTTATCTTTTGTTCTTGATACGAAAATAAACAATAATAATTTAGAATTCTACATTATTTTTTAATTGAACATAAAAATTAAAAAAAGAAGACTACAGGTGGATTATTAGTCCAAAACGTTTCGAGTAGTGTTAACAAAATTTTACGATTCAAGTATCCATTGAAATATTTATATTATATATTATTAAGATGTACGTGTTGGATTTTCCTAAAATTAACGTAATTAGATGTAATTTTTTGATAAATTATTTTCTACTTTGTTCAATTTAAAGTACATCGTGATTCGAGTAGAAAAATACAGGCATCGTGTCTACTAGACTGGAAGACGATCCTGTGATTGAAGTTTACTCAATTCACTGCGTTTGCTTAAGATTTTATGTAAATTATTTTGGAGCGCTTCTATAAAAATATAACTGACAAATTTATTTTAAATTATAGCAAAAATAAAATATTTTTACACAATTTATTTCTTTCATTCAAGTATTTCTTTCGCTTTGCTGGTTATATTAATATAACATTATAATCTAATATAACATTATAATCATATCACTAAATAAACATAATATTAATATTATGTTTATTTAGTGATATGATATCGATTGTTATTGTGTGTAGTTGGTTGGTAAAAAAAATAAAAAAAAGATAAGCTACATAAGATTATTTATATCTAAGTATCGCAAGTATACAATGACATTACATCAGTTACTTAGTGTTTTAATCAAAATTTATCAAAATCAAATATTATAATACATTAATTTTATTTACTTAAATTATACCTACATATATACACTGTTAATAATAATTGCTAATTTAGAAAATAAGTTCGCAAAATCATATTACCTAATAACTCACTTTAGTCAAGATATAACGTTTCTAAAATAACATGGGTATTGATATCTATACTTCTATACTAATATATAAAGCTGAAGAGGTTGTTTGTTTGAACGCGCTAATCTCAGGAAGTACTGGTTGGAATTGGAAAATTCTTTTTGTGTTGAATAGACCATTTATCGAGGAAGGTTTAGGCTATGTAACATCACGCTGCAGCTATTAGGACCGAAGAAATAATAGAAAATGTGGAAAAAACGGGGAAAATTATTCATTTTTAAGGGCTTCTGTTGCGTGCGCTGCGAAAACTATTCAAAATATAAAAAAATACGTATGAAAGAATTATTCCTCTTAAAATTATCTAAAAAAATGTCCGCGACAGTACATGTCTATCTTATAAGATTAACTCACTAGAACCGTATTTATGATAATCAAATTTGGTCAAGATTAGTGTTATTTGTTAAGAGTTGTATCAACGTAATAACATGAATCTTTATCTAAATAAATGTGTTGTTGATTAAGAGTATTTAATTGTGAACAAAAATTTTTTAGAACACGCGCACGATGTCGCGGGCACGGCTTGTTGGAAATAAATCTCGTCATGTTGATAACAACAAACGTGACAAACCAATTTGAGAGGAGCGTGCTCTTCCGATATTCTTCCTGATTATAATCACTCTACTTCCGTTTTAGTATGTCAATATTCTGGGAACTGCTAATTTATATTTTAACTTCAAATAAAACACAAATATGTTTACTTTAGTCAGATGTAATCAGCTATAAACATACACAGGCTTTAAACGTTTTGCTATAAAAGATGTTTGTGTAAATAACATTAAAAAGGATTAAGCAAATATGTGTCGGAGTTCATTGGATTTTGCCTGATGCTCCGCGTCGAGTGCAGGAAAAATAAACACCTCATTTGACTTTATTAAACAATATATTATTTTTTTCAACCTACCATTAAAACTTTTACAAAGCTCAGAAGTACCATTATTCATCACAGATGAAACGAATAAACTAAATAATAACTTGCCTAAATAACAAACAACATCGAAGGGGATATAATATTTCAAAAATTCCTTTTTCAACAACCATTAGCAAAGTAAAGGAAATCTGCAGTCTCAGGGGATTGAAAATCAAACAATGTGAGCGTTCGAAATGTAATACGGTGCCTTATTAAGACATAAATGTAGCATTAGAGAAAAATGAATTTAGGTGAAAGCTGACAATAGGTAGTGCAGGGGGAAGATGAAACAAAAGGAACTCACTAAGGGGGTAATGCTTCTAATAAAATTTTATATACCTAAATAATTTACCAAGCGATGAGTTGAGGCATGTGTAAAATTATGTAGCTTCAGTGCGGTGCCAAAATTTACAACTTCTCCCCGAGGCGTGAAAGTATTGTAAGTGGATTTCATTGTATGGCGACGCTGATGTGTCTAAAACATATTTCTACGAGCCCTTCATGTTACATAATGTAAAGTTTGTTTATTTATCTTACTTCTATTAAATAATATTTTAAAATGAAGTGATGATTTAAAGTGAAGATACTTATTAATATAATTTTTCAAAAAATTATGCTATACTATACGATAGTTTTTTGTAAATATTATATAGTTACAAATATTATATAAAAATGTTTAATTTGTAGTTGCACTGTCTGTCCTGTTCCACAATTATGACAATGCTTGTATGAAGCCAACCGTAAACTAAGAGCAGAACAGTACATTTACGCAATGCTAGTTTCCACTTCAAAAATATATTAATATGTACGTTTTTAGAATACAAACCAATTAACTCGTACGGGCCACATCGTGTTGTGTAAATAAGCGCCCCAAAGGTGAAGTACCTCCACGCGGAGACACCGCTTTTCCTGTGAGATAATTTTATGTAAATGAAATTCACATTACCCTGTTTCCTATTCGAAGCCGTGCATGCGCCCTGACATGTTTTCATAGCGCGTTTATTGCCCTGTTTTGTCTTTATTATCTTGTCTTTCCTGTCACTACTTTTAGCCTCTGTCGACGTAGCGCGGTATTTCATATTTTTTGCTACTCCTGCACAAGTACATGGACGATTTTATCGCTATACCCTGTGTGTGCTACTTCTGATGAAACCTATTTTAGTTATTAGGAATACAATAGGTATATAATTTTTAGGAAAACTGAATAGTAACATAAGTATAAATAATCATTTCTTAAATGACAGTCTAATTTTTTAATATAAATTTTAATATAGATAAAATTCAATTACTTACTCTCCAAACAAAGCCCTGTGTTTTTCTAAACTATTACCCCAGATTCCCTAATAAAGGATCTAAAGTTTTAAGTGCGCGTTTGGTAAAAATACGGTGTCGCAAAAGTTTTCTTTATTAGTTCCCCCTTTAATCCGACCAGGAGTGTTCCAATGTCTTTATGGCGAATTTTCAATCTGGTTCTGGGCGGAAGCCAATAAGAAATCAACTGTTTGTTCCCTGATTCCCGTGCATCGCTTGGAGGGGAGTTCGCCTCTTTACGACTTCTTTTACGATTGCAGATGCATTCGAAATTAGTCCGCGCAAACGGGAGAGCCTTTCCGTGTCTGCTGAGATGCGTGGTAAAAGGATTACAATAGCTAGCAGACCGGGTGGTTTCTGAGGGCTGAAATATCAAACTTTTTTATCGGTTACTTGAAAATTTAATATCGTTTCTGAACTTTTTTCATTCGTTCCTCCAGTTTTCTTTAGGAGACGTTAAATTAAGTTAACTTTTTATTAAAAACAGAACTTCTTAGTCAGATTATTTATATAGATTTTTATGAATTAATAACAATATATTATAATCATAAAATTAAAACTGATATCATTTTGCTTTTCCGCTATCTATTATAATGCCAGGAATTTTACTGTGGTATTTAATAATGTTCACCTAATAAGCAGCTAAAGGTGAAATTTAAGTAATCTGTCAGTTTCATAGCACTTTATGAAACAGCATCATATTAAATAACAGCATCCACCGCCACTCATCTTGTGTAGTACCTAATTAATATTCACTCGTGTTTATAAAATTACCTAATTTACATAAAACTTACTGGAATATTTTTGTATATACAATGTGTTTTTAGCTGCTAATGTAAAGAACACATTTTGCGAGCGTAAATTTTATTTAATATTTATTTTTAGGGCAATCAGTCCTTCATTGGTCATTAAATAGATAACATTGTCACAAATATATTACTTGTGTTTATTTTGTCCTTATCTGACAACATTATATGTTATATTAAAGTTAAAATTGAAATAATCATACAAATGACGTTTTAAATATATTGTTTCTTTTAATTAACAATTTTAAGCTAAAAGCTTTTTAACGATAAAGTAGAGCCACATAATTAAATGAAATTTATATGGAGTTTTAATGGTTGAAATTCAGTGGTTTATTACTTTGTTCATAAGCTCATAAGGATGCGTCGTGTGGCGCCCTCTTTTAAGTCTCTCTTAATACTTTATTACGGTTCGTATGAGATTACTTGGTTTCGTTTTACGACACTTTTAATCGCTATTTAGTTTCATTGACCTTAGTTTGGTACACTCGAAGGGCCACAATTTCAGGATATATGACATTGTAGGTACTTCCGGGTTTATGAGCATCATGAAATTATGAAAGATTACACGCAATTGTAGCTGAGATGAAAGACTTAATTTTCTATCACTTGTAAGTGGATTTATTATAACCAAGATTATTTATAAATTATACACATATTTATAACACCTATAGCTATATATGGATTAATTATGTGTGTATTATATATGTATGTACACACAGGCGTTGAAATGGCAATAAGCAGGCCATGTATCACATTACACAGACAACAGATGG
>JAXGGP010000019.1:5060869-5072910 GCA_035584415.1 Eueides aliphera
ATATTTGTTGTTGACAACAGTTGGAATGTTCCACATTCGCCAATTATTTATAAAACGCTCAGTCCATTAAATACATTTGCAAATATGTCACGAAATGAACGAAACGAACGAAATTCTTGCTTTACTCGGAGATGCCACGCAATTATACTTTGAATGTTATATCAAAGAATTTTCAAAGAGAGAAGCCGCGATACGGTTCCCAACATATCGTGCTGCAAGTGAAGAACTGGAATTATTAGAAAACAATACCTACGACAATCGTTGAAGCCATTATCTCTGCATCTCCAAGTCAGATATGCACATTATTCGCTACCATAATTTCGACATGCTTCCCTTCAAACCCACACAAGTATAAGAATAATGTGTTAGAAGATATTTTACATCAAGTTCATATTACTTCCAGAAATCACGATGCATAGAGATGAATGAGGAGATACATAATCGTGTTTTACTCTTGATCGAAGATATGGGTATCACATGAGGTATCATGTGCGGTAGTTTATGAATCAGGTTAAGAATGCCAGCGCCCAATCGTGAAATGAATGACGCATTTAATCAAGAATTGGAACGGGAACGTGAATACCACCAAAAATTAGATTTAGAAGTTCAAACGTAGTAGTTCAAACTTTTATGAAGGCAATCGATGATGGAAATTGTGGTTTATATTTCCTAGATGCCCCTGCTGGAACAGGTAAGACATTCCTCAAGTTAGTAGTTTTAGCCACTGTTATTGCGAGATCCAGTTAGAGACATAGCAGTTGCAGTTGCTTCTTATGGGCCACATTGTTAGAAGGATGCTGTACTGTTAGAAGGGTGCTCATTCAGCATTAAAATCACCGTTAAATCTACAAACTAATAAAGAAACAATGTGTAATATTACGAAAAATTCAGCAATGGCTAAAGTTTTATCGGCAACGAAAATCATAATCTGGGACGAATGCACAAAGGCGCGTAAAGGTGCATTAGAAGCACTTAACCGAACATTGAAAGATTTACGGAATGACTCGAGATGTTTTGGAGAAGCAATCATTTTACTGCCTGGCGATGTCCGCCATCAGTAATTCCAAGACCTACGGCTGCCGACAAAATAAACACTTGCTCAAATCGTCAAATCTATTCTGCTATGTGAAAAAACTGCAGCTGACAACAAACATGAGAGTTGCATTGCTTAATGATACATATGCTAAAGCTTTCTCTGAGCAATTGCTGATTCTCGGTAATGGTCAAGTACCTCTTGATGAATCGAGCGGAAACAGTATTACAAAAAAATATTTGGAAATGATATTAAATCATTTCCAAATATTTTTTGTAATTTTGTCTCATCAAAAGACGAACTTATTAACAATGTATTTCCAGACATTATTTCTAACTATAAAAATAATGAATGGTTGAGTGAGCGAGCAATTTTAGCGGATAAGAAGAAAGATGTAGACTACCTGAACTATATAGTTCAAAATAAGATTATTGGAACAATGAATTCATTCAAATCTATTGACTGCGTCAAATATTAAGAAGAAGCCACCAACTATCCAATTGAATTTATAAGTTCCTTGGATGTGGCTGGCTTCCCACCGCACAATTTATGCCTAAAGGTTGTTTCTGTAGTAATCATGCTTTTGTAGTATCCATGTTTTTCCCATGGTCAATTATATGTGGCATGTTCCCGGTTCGGAAGACCATCAGTGTTGTTTGTTTTTGCGCCGGGATCGGGATATTTATTGCCTTTAAGGCGAAAAAGAGTTAAATATACACACACACACACACATATATATATGTATATATATATATATATATATATATATATGTATATATTATGTGTGTGTGTATTTATTAACTTAGTACATAATTTTTACCACCACTTGAATAAGTATGTTTAAAGCTAACATTAATATTTATTTATTTGTTGATTAAAATTTTAGATATTGAAATCAGCAAGATATCAGACACTCAAGTATAAAAAGATTAATTTCTATTGTACTAATTTAATACATAGTTAACTTTTCCACCATGAAGCAGCTAGCTTTTATTATTCTGTCTTCTCTGGCTTTTGTCGCGGCCAATGTTATCCAACCAGGCCTGGAAATTGAAAAATACAATACCGCCTATGGATATTTAGAAAAATTCGGTATTCCGGCTGCTGAAAGAATTGAAAAGGCAGAGAAACAACTTCTTAAGGATTCAAGTTCTAGAATAAGTAATGGTTCTCCTGCGCAACTTGGACAATTCAAATACCAAGTAACTAATTTATATTAATTAAGTTAATAAGAAAAAAGTAAACAGTTAGCAATGATCATCACTGTCAATTTTTTTTTAATTAACAAATATTGTATATAAATGTTCAATATTGTATATAAATGTTCATTAATAATGACGGAAATGTCATGCAATTTTTAAGGCATTTTACAATCACAATCCGTCGGCAAAATTATTAATATTCTATGCTTTCTACTTTGAAACTATGTACTTTGAGGAATGAAAAATGAGATACAACATTTGAAAGTTATGTAAATTTATATAATTTGTTTATTATATTTAATAGGCTGGATTGATAGGAGAATTTGAAGGACGCACAAACAGAAGTGTGTGTGGAGCTGTTCTAGTTAACGACAGACGTCTCCTTACTGCTGCTCACTGCTGGACGGATGGTCAAAATCAAGTCTCTAGATATACCGTGGTATTAGGATCAATTCTGTTATTCAGTGGTGGACTTAGGATTCAAACTAATGACGTTGTGGTACACCCTAGATGGTTCCCGTTGCTCATTCGCAATGATATTGCTGTTATTCGACTATTTGAACCTGTACCAATCTCATGTATGTTACTATTAATATTTTTTTTGTTTACAAATGTAGTTTATATTACTTAGTACCAATTTAGAGTTTAAATTTGCATCTCGACTTATTTCTTAAATGTACTACAAATATTAGCTTTTAATATTTTTCCTATAAATATCTATAAATTTTCACTTTTTGGATTTTTCCTTGTCTTTTAATTGTATTGCCGGTATTCAATTCGTGCCAAATTTCATAACTCTAGGTCCCTACAGGCTTTTTTACATGACGAATTTCATACAAAATGCAGTAAAATGTGCGTTTATTTCGAAACTTCACTTTGTTATACTCTGAAGGACTATATTTGATATTAATTTCTACTAAATACATTCACGAAATCTCTTAATCTTAACAGACATAATTTTGTAATATATTTTTCTATCTACCTAATAAACTATATGGATACGCAAAATAAATCTGTAATATACAAATTATGAAATGGTTCCTAAGCATAGGTAACTTTTCTTTTTTAGCTCTTATTCAACCTATTCGTTTACCTAGAGGACTCCAACTTTTCGAAAATTATGCTGGAGAAGAAGCGCAAGCTTCTGGTTTTGGACTCACCGGTGACGGTAAGTAATAACAATACATAAAATTTACCACAACTTGAAATAAGTTATCAACATTTTTTATAATGACGATGTCACTACAATTATAAATATTTAATTTATTTAGTTTTATATAATTAATAAAAAAAAAGTAATTTAGGATAAATGACAATGGCCATAAACCTGATGGTGAAACCGAGAAATACCGTAAAATCAACAGGATCCACGGCTTCACCATTTTCGTGTTGGGTGTTCGGAATATAACACATTTTGTTTTTTACTATTCAAAAATAAATTGTTAGCACTTAAATAATGTACTATTTTTGAGAGAGCATTGTTTGCATCGTCATATAATTTTTGTCATCTTTTCGTTTTTAAATTAGCGATGTATCATCCGCAAACAATATTATCTCATAGCTCTTTTCAACTAAATATGGTAGGTCACTTATATATATTAAGAAAATTAAAAGACCAAGAATTGATCCCTGTGGGACCCCCATACTGATTAATGATCCAGGAGATTTCCTACCATTCACATCAACCCTCTGAATCCTATTAGTTAAATAAGAAGTCAGAAGATCGATTGCCTCCTCCGAATCCTCGTATGCCGTAATGGTGTAGCTTCATGACCAATGTTGAGTGCTGCATGCAATCAAATGCCAAGTCACAGAACATGTCAAGAGCATCCTGTGATCCTTCTCATGCCTCATAAATATTCTTTAAGAGAGCTATACCAGCACTGGTTGTAGAGCGACCCTTAGAAAAACCATACTATTTATTATGTATTAGTTTATGATAATTAAAATGTACTAATATTTGATTTAAAACATTTTTTTCAAAAATTTTACTAAATGAAGATAGTACCGATACAGGTCTAAATTTGTTAGGATCTGATGACTACCTGATTCAAATATAGGTATGATTTTACTAAATTTCATTAGATCAGGAAACACACCATACTCTATACCTTGTCACACCATTTTACTGTCTTCATCAGCTACACCACATGCTCATTGAATACGTCGTTATTTCTTTTTTGACAATTCGGAAAACGGCTTAAGTGTCAATTACTAGAGCACCAATTTCGATAACTAGAGATTTTCTCTACTTTTGGCTGACATAAATTTAAAATGTAAAACAAAAGAAAAACATATTTGATTTAAAATAAGTTTTTCTTTTGTTGTATATCAAAAATAATTTGATATTTTTTCAAGTCATTACAGTTTTAAACTTATATATTTTAATATGTGTAACAAACTTACACTATTTATTTAGATGTCAACTACTGATGCGCTATGCTTATGACTGATTTTATTTATTTCTATAAATATTTCACATGGCGAAAATAAATCTGTTTTTCTTTTCAGGTGTCACCCTTTCCGATGACCAATACTTAAGCTATGGCCGCATGACAGTTCTTGAAAATTCGTATTGCTTAAATTTCTTGTCAGGGATAATTTTCCAAGACTCTAACATATGCACAAGAACTTTAAGTCAATCCAGTACTTGTGGTGGAGATTCTGGCGGACCACTCGTTGTAGAAAGAGACGGCGAACCCCTCCTGGTATGTTTATATTTTGTTCTTAGTATTTAACACTATACTTTTGTTTATGAATTTAAAAGATGTGTATTTCATCGATAAGGTGTATAATTTCGGTATCCTATACAATACCTTGACACGTCCAGGATAGATCGTCATCTTATACTGGGAGCGTCCCGGCAATGTATTAAATATTATGAATACCATTGTCCATTATATACTTTACCTAGGTAATGAATAAAGTAACTAGGGACTAAATCGATCTTGGTCTATATTTCTAAATTATAACGATAGGTTTAGCAATTTTAAGCACAAGTTGGGTTAGGTTTTAAACTTTAAAATATATTTTTGGCATAAGGAAATATGGACACCCGGCCAAGTGAAAATCGAGTTGGACTCGCGAACTAGCAAATTTAGGCCGTAATGTTGGACTCGCGAACTAGCAAATTTAGGCCGTCCGAAAACTTACTAAAACCTGAAAAAATTAAAAAGTTTAAATGCGATGTTTGTGGGTTCGATTCCCACCGGGCGAAATGAAACAATTATTATTTTCTTTTCCTCGCTGTAATGAAGAGGAAAAGCACGGCGTTGAGCTCTGCCATTTAACATGTACCGAAAGCCCATAACGTCTATTCGAAGAAAATATGTAAGGTTATGTTTAAAATATATCTCTTCGCCAGTTACCTGAGACAAGAGACAAGCATTGACAAAGAAACTATGATACTCATACAATATACGTAATCTCATAGTGAGTAACTAGAAAAAGTGTTATTACAAAAAGAAAACATACTATTTTGTAATTTATACTAATTTTCAGATTGGTCTCACGTCATTCGGGCTACGTTGGTGTAGCATCGGTTGGCCAGCGGCTTTCGTTAGAGTATCTTCATTCATCACATTTATAAACGAGAACTTATAAAGCTTTGAAAATGTGATGGTATTTTTTTAATAATTACTTGCATTAAAAATACTGTCTTTTATTGTTCCTAAACTTTTCTTTTACTAAAATTGGATTAAAAAAGTGAGTTAAGATGTTGGTAAAAATACTTAACTTTTCTATTGATAATTTGTATTAAAATATTAAGGTGTTCATTCTCGTAGATGAGACAAGAATATTTCTCATGAGAATTGAGAAAGAAACCTAAACATAAAAATATTTATAGGGTTCACTGTTTTATAATTGAATACCTCAAATGGAGCCATTATAAGATTGGAGTTTCATCAGTCTGTCAACTCCAATTATCTCGTAATTAACAGACGGCAAGCTGAAATTAATATGTAACGATTAGATATTCGGTGCATAAGAGCACGAAAAAAATTATATTCTTAAAAAATGTCAGTATTTAAATCTCTTCCTCTCTCAGCTTCCCGCTGAATCCCGCAAATGGCAGGATAGACTTTCACTTAATTACAAAAATAAAGGGCTCTTTTCTAAACTATTTTAAGCAACACAATATTACGTTTTATCCAATTAAATTACTTAGATCCGTTGTGCGTTTTATGTGGATTCAAATTGCCTTTCACGGCAAAGTGGGCAAAGTGATCGTCGCGTCGAGCGTGGTTCGCCATATGCCGCATTAATGTTAACACACGTAGCTTTGATTTCTATTACGCTAATAAATTACTCCAATAATAGTTTTTCTCACATATCTTCCATGTATAGACAGTGTCTATACCAGGTGGTAGTAATACGAACGGTAATAATATAAATATAAACTTATATTATAAAAAGGAAATGTTTGTTTTCTTGGATGCGCTTATCTCAGAAATCAAATAATAATAAAGTATAGTATAGACACTCCTTAGAAATGGAATTTCGCAAAACCCCGTCTTACTCAGTAAATGTATGATAAGTAGAGTATATACCTATTAATATAAAAACATCTATATTTTTAACAAATCCTTCACAGTACTAATATCGTCCATTACGATATTAAGAAAACATTTGAATACTGACATTCACTTCAATATTAGAGGTCACAACGAAAATGCGTATTAAACCAATGAGGCGTGACTTTCTGATAAATGCTTAACGTTAACCAAAACCAAATATCAAGTTAGCATAATAGTCACGTAAAGATTTATCACAGAAAGTTTATTTAAATGAAACACTAAAAAGAGAACATAAAATTTGACTACGTTTTCCCAAAGACTATAAATTAGGTAGGAATATGATTGTTTAAAAGATTCAAATATCGAGGTGGTTTTATATTTATGTTTATAGTGCTATATTTTTCTTTTTTTATTTATTTAATAAGTATTTATATCGGTATAATTAAACAAAAAATAGTCGCCTTAGGTTGTTATGTGACAGGAGGAACCCGGGAACTATAATAGTATCAAAACACTCTGTTCTGTTTGTTCCACTTTCCACCGAATTTGAAGCATTACGTATTTAGTCGCGGAAGAAATCAAAATAATTAATATTAAATATAAAGTGGGGATTGAACCAACAACCTATCGCGTATACAGTGACACGCAACACGACAGGCCTCCTATTTAGTAATAATATATTTTTTAGTTTTTTCGTAATCGAAACTATTTACATGTGGATTTTGTATAAAATTATAAAATCTTGTCACCTTCCCTTACTATTATGATAGCCTTTGCATATATTAGGGCTAGAACCAATCAAGTGCTTCAAAGGAACTTCAAATATTCTCAAGCCAAACAGCGACATCAAACGTGTCTTAATAAAATGTAATCAAGCAGTAAATTAACAACTTCAATGTCCTTTGACATTTACACGAGCTTAAGCAAAATAACAATGCAAGTAATTGTCAATACCATCAGACTAAAGTAGCTTTATGAAATAATTGCTGTTAACATGCCGTCGTCGTCTCAGCCGTGCTACGCCCAATGCTGGACATAGGCATCTCCCAAGGATTTCCATGACGATCGGTCCATCGCCTCCCGCATCCAGCGCCTTCCGGCGATCTTGACCAGATCGTCCGTCCACCTGGTAGGGGGCCTGCCCACTGAGAGTCGTCAGATTCGTGGTCGCCACGCGAGAACTTTTTCGCCCCAACGGCCATCGGTCCTCTTAGTTATGTGTCCCGCCTACTGTCACTTCAGCTGAGCAATTCTTCGAGCAATGTCAGCAACTTTTGTACCCCTACGGTTCTCTTCATTTCTTTTTCGATCACTCAGGGAATTACCAAGGATTGCTCTCGCCATTGCCCGCTGGGTGACCTTGAGCCTTCTTATGAGACACATAGTGTTAGCGACCACGTCTCGCTTCCGTATGTCATTACTGGCAATACACACTGGTCAAAGACTTTTGTCTCGAGATACTGAGGTAGTTTGGACACAAGATTTTTTGTATTTTTCTAAATAAATACTGGCCATCCGAGCTGGATTTGACGAGTCATCTCTTTCTTCGAGAAAGAGACGTACAACATGGACGTTCGACATTATTTTCGTCTTATCTATGTTGACCTTTAGACCTGCTCTTTAAGACACACTATTGAGATCTTCGTGCATTGTGTTCAGGTCTTCTAAGGTTTCAGCCAGTAGAACTACATCATCGACAAAGCGAAGGTGAGTAAGCTACTCGCCATTTTGATGTCGTATCTTTTCCATTTTAGAAGCTTGAAAGCATCTCCGAGTCTGGTGGAGAATTCTGCGCAACGTAAATTACGTCTCCTAGTCTCATTTCGGAGACGTAATTTACATACATTACATCTCCACGTCTCACACCTCGCTAGAGTTGGATAGGATTATAGCTCTGATTTTGTACTCCGACCCTTAGGATACCTTAACACTTCGATATACCTGTAGTGTACTTGGCAGCTTTGGCATCGAATCGAAAATTTTTTCATAGTCCACAAACGCTAAGCAAAGTGGCAAATTATACTCTTCAGACTTCTGTATAACTTGCCACAGCGTATGTGGTCTATGGTACTAAAGCCCTTTCGTAGCCCGCCTTGTTCGAAAGGTGGAAATCATCGAACCTGCAGGCGAGACGATTTGTGATGACTCTCGAATACAACTTATAGACATGACTTAGAGGAGAGATTGGTCTGTAATTCTTCAAGAGTATTTTATTACCCTTTTTGAAAAAATAGAACAACGTCACGTCCACTCCACGCTTATAGTGCCTTGGGTTTTAAAATACTTGTACCCTTTCGTACGGATAGTATCCACCACCTTTTTGTTTAGATCGTCCACATCTAAGTTGTTCTCAATGGCTGCAAAGTGGTTTTGAAGATCGAGCTGAAAGCTCTCAGGGTTTTGAAATTGACGGGTATTGGTCGGAGCGTAGACTTTATTAATCGAGATCTTTCAAGCTTAATATCGATATTCAATATGCTTCGTACCAATTAATTGTACTACCGCTTTTCGCAGTATTAATCACAGAGACATCATTGGATATTTGCTTTTTCGTCGAAGTGATAAAATCTATCTTATTTCTGACGTTACCATCCGAACTCATCCAGGTCCACTTTCACTGTTGGAGTTTCTTAAAGAAAGAGTTCATCATGTCGAGGCCCTTTTTCTCCAAGAAATCAACCAAATTTAGTTCTCTGATGTTCCGTAGCCCAATTCCAAATTACCCCAGTCTCAACTGATCGCCGCAACTTATCCTCAACCTTGCCTTGAAGTCCCACTATAATAAGAAGAATAGCTTTAGAGATATCCTCATACATAGCTTCCACTTCATCGTCAGGGTGTACCGAGGTCGAAGTATAAACCTGTAATACATTCAACAAATATCGTTTCAAAATTCTGAGGATCAGGTACGCTACCCTGCTCGATCCACTACCCACGGAAACCACGTTGTTAACAAGGGACTTGTGGCTGATATACCTGACACCGGAGGAATAGTAGGGCCGCCGGGGACTATCCTCTAGTCGTTTTCGTATTTAGCTATCCATGGGAGGTCTTTGCCATAACCGCTACGCTTGGCACGTGGGTTAGCGATCCCAGTAAGATTTCAGAAAGAAGGAAAGGGAGCATAGCCAGTAGAAGATGGGCAGCAGCATCTTTCTGAATCCTTGTCAGAAAGATGCTGCTTCTGCTTCTGACTACATTTCCTTAATCGCCTCTTACTACACCCACGGGATGAAATGGGGTGGTGTTATTCTAGGCCGGCATCCACACTGCATCAACATTTAACATGTAATTCTCTTTAACTTAGCAATATAACTAAATATGTTAAATGTGCAAATAATATAATCAATCGTAAGTGTTTATTTTTCCCAAAAAAAGTTTAGTGCAGTTCAAACGTGGTGATCAACACAATCCACATCGTTAATTTCATGTTTGTAAGAGGACCACCAACGAAATATATAGTTATTAATATTCAGTAAAAATTTCAAAGTTAACTGAACGTTCGTCATAAATAGTTATTATGAAAATAATTTTCTAATCTTAGAATTTCGGTTAGGACATATAAAATATGTTTATAAAAATAATTTTAAAAATATCAGAATTAAAAAAATTTAAACATAAACATGGTACGTAGAAGTCAAGGTTATCCTTAGGAGATAGACATGCTGTCACAGAATTTTTTAAGGACTTTTCAAACTTTGTCTATTGACGCAGCACGGGCACGGAAGCTCTCAAGTTCCCTCGATTTGCAACATTTATTATTACGCCACTCCTACTGATCATTGTCGCCGAAAATCCTCATATGTATGTTTAGAGTAGCTCATAAGTATATCAATAGTAGCTTAGATACATTACCGCAAACGTAACTGCTAGCACACACTTTCTGCATCTGAGCGATCTTTACTATATTTCTTGTCTTATGTAGTGCAAGAAGGCTAGTTCTTCGCTAAAGGCCTCTAACCTCCTCCTCACTTAGTCTAGCACTAATCCTATACTTACTAGTACAGATAACAGCTACGCTACTTTTTTTTATATTTCAGTTAAACGACCCCAGCCCCTGAAACCCCTGTATTCTGATATTAAACAAATGTTAAATTTAGTGATAAATATTATTCTGCTTGATAAGCAATATCAGTTTCGCCTCACTACTTCTTTGAACGTGACAAAGTCTCGACTCTCGTTTTCTCTATGTCTATTCGATATCTAACTTTGCCATTGCCCTTTACTATGAGATTCATTTTATTATTCACATCATTTAACATAACATACTGTACTTTATATATTTACAAAATCTCATCAATAAAAACCTCTAGTGTACTCACAGAAGCCCAACGGACGTCGCCTACGAGCTACAAGAGATATATACTCTCTGAAATTGTGTGAATTTTTGGGTGGTGCGTTCCCTTTCTATGAAGGAACCAAGATGACACCAGTATCGAACTATATGAAACAGGCTCTTTAAATCACGTTTACCCAGGAGGAGTAAAAATCTCTGATTAGCCAGGAATGTGGTGGAAAAGCTGGCTGGAATACTAATTGCGAATACAATTAACGATGTTAACAGGGTCTGATCGGCTCGACTGTTATAGTTGTAAACGCGAAATCGATCGAATTAGAGAGAACGCTGCTGCCCATTCTCTCAGATTCCCAATAGGAAAGAAAAAAAGACTGCGTCAGAGCCTCGTCCGTTGATCAGCAGAGTGTACCACTAGCTAGTGAGATTGACTTGGGTCCCGAAGGTTTTGATGGGACCCCCTATACCCCCGACCCGCTGGTTTGACAACATTCGTAAGATCGCCGGTAGATACTGGGTGAGGAAAACAGAGGACCGAACAAATAAATCTAAGTCAATTTTCTTTATTCACAAGCACTTTTGTATCGTCAAGGTACATAGAAATGTCTGTAGTGTCAGTCATACAGGTAGCTTCAACCGGCTCGGAAGGCGAGTTTGCTGAGAAGAGCCGGCAAGAAACTCAACAGTTGTTCGTTTCGAGATATAACTGGAAGAATATATAATTAAATATACGCTTTCTGAGTGAGTATCAACAGGATTTAATTCCACGCATTTTTATCATGATAATAATTGAAATTGAGTAATATGCTTTGCCAAACAATATATTTTTAACATTCTTCATAACTTTGAAGTGGCAAAAAATCACTTGTAGAATTTTGTTTTACATACGTGTACCATGTCCCTTAAAAGACCTACTGTGAGGCCTGTCGTGGCGCAGCGGTGCAAGCGCTGCCTGTAACCGACAGGTTCTGGGTTCGATCCCTAGTCGAGGAAAT
>JAXGGP010000019.1:5091507-5105364 GCA_035584415.1 Eueides aliphera
TATATATAATTGGTATTTATTGCACATGTACGAAAACAAAATATAATATAATATTATAAAATATAATTTATAACGGTCTAGTATCTTGTGATCGTTGTGCATTAAATTCCTGCACGAGACCTTAGAAATAATGGCTAGGTCAAATGTTAATAGGTCAAATTTTACTTTAACGCCGGTTCGATCCCCACCCGAAAAAAGCAAAAATTTTAAGATTTTCAATTTAAATGTGTAACAAGGGCAAACGCGGCGTTGAGTTCCATCACCCAATGTCCGATGAAAAAAAAACTCTTTTTTCATTACCAGGGAACCGAAATTAAATAACAATTTAAAAACAGGTACATGAATCCCAAATAATAACTAAAATATTAATATAAGTTGTGTTAATATAGAACACGTTATAATTACTTGAACTAAATACAAGAATTGTTTAAAAATATATCTATCTAAAATAAGTACTTTGTGTCAAAGAGCGAGGTAAGGATCAACCAGGTCGTGTGCTACATCCCAAAGCGATTTACATAAAGAAGGTTTCCAGGACAGTGTCACAAAGCGAATAAACTAAATAGCTGGTTGCTTGATATGTATAGCTTGTATCATAGAAAACGTTAACTTTTCACTTTTCTATCACACTTTGACACTTTTATAAGTGAAATTAAAATAAATAAAACTAAAAAAAGCAAATAATTGCACATATAAAATATTATTTGATGTAAGAAACCACTTATATGAAATTGGTATCCTTATCATTTTTGGTAAGTATTTTAAGTCGTACAAAAACAAAGTATTATTAGGGTCAAGCTGTTTGTACGTCAGAAAAAGCTTACTAAAAATTAATTTCATAATGTATTATATATGAAAGGTGCGAATCCAAGTGAACCTTAAATCATGTCTCGGTTTGTAGCATTATTATTTAGATATTGTTTTTATATGACGCCCTTAAAAGCGTCATCGTAATTTTTTTAGGCGAACTATAAATGTGGTGAACTATAAACGTAAGTTCATATTATGAAAATATTTCTGATTTATTTTAGGTTAAGAATGTTTGAATCATATACTTTTTTTTTACCACGAAACATTAAAATATTTTTTGCTATAGTTAACTACCTACTCACTATTTTTTGAATATTCAGCCTACACGTTTACCATTTTTATAAATAGCTTAAAGGCCACTTGTCTTATTTATCGTTTAAACATAAGTTTAAATACTTTAAAATTAAATTATAAAGATCGTCTTCTACTAGGTATATACAAAAAAAAACGGTATTTTTAATCAACAATATGTCCCATTAGAAACATACGTTAAAGTAAATATAACTTTGTGATTCTACAAAAACATATTAATTTGGAGTTACTTAGAATTGTATATATACTACTTACTTACTTACTTACTTAGCTTCACGCTATATCCCTAGCGGGGTAGGCAGAGAGAACGGAGAGCCAAACGCTACGGTCTCGGCATACCTCTTTCGCCTCGTCCACTGTCATAATAGTATATACTATATAGTATATATTCATGTGCCAGAGATAACCCTAGTATTACTATTCAAAATATTTTTTTAACAGCAATTACCTGTTCATGTGTAAGTCGTAGTTCATGCTTGGATTCAGTAATGGGCACATGAGGAGCAGGTGGCCCAGGCTGCTGCCTCGCTGCATATATATCACCTACATTTAAAATTACAGTAAATATAAATTTAGCAGTATAAGCAGAGGGAACCATCCTGATATACTAAGATATAGCATATGGATATATATGGCTTAATTCCATGCTTTATCTTATTACTAGAGGGTAATGAAAATAATTCTATATCTGAGTGTGAACTAAAACCACAATTATCATACTTGTAATAATAAACTGTGCCGCTAACTCTAATTGCCTTTCAATAAAGAAAAAGAGACAAAATTGCCAACTCTAGGTAACATGGACCTACATATTTCATTGTAGTAATACAAGTTAGTGACAATAACGAATTCGTGTTATAAAAGATGTTTTTTTTTCCTCACTCTATCTCACATTAACATATTATCAACTATACTAATAATAAATCTGTAAATTGTCACTATATAAGATATATTTAAAAAATGTACATGTATTATGATGGGGCAAAAAATAGTTATTTTTAAAATTTTATCTGTGTATCTGGTTGCCAGTACATAAATATAACACACAATTGAGTATAAAAAAAATATTCAATTCAGTCATAAAATTGTGTTTTTCGAATTGTTTTTAAATTTAATAATTAGGGAAACGTATTGTATATTATGTCACACTAGTTAGGGACATCAAAGTTATAACATTCATCCGATGTAATTAGCAAATAGCTTACCTAAATTGTTATTCCCATTCATCCCAGGTCCCGCAGACTGAGGAGGATGGTTGTGATATGGCAAATTAGCATTTGCATTCTGTATATTTTGATATGTCATGGCTGCTAATTGGTTGTCATTTATTTCTGTTATTGGTCTTACAGAAGCTTCATGGGACTGGGTCCATTCTACAGGAGAATCTGAAATAGGCTTATTTAATGCATAATTACTATGCTCTCGCCTCAAACTTGGATATTGCTGTGGAGCTGGTGGTACCGGAGGTGATTCTTCAGGAACAGAAGGCGGAATGTTAGGCTGATTTCGAAGGTCTCTCCGTATTCTTGGTGGGCTTGTACTTCTAAGAGAATTTGATCTTGCAACATTTGAAGTTTTTGGTAATATAACTCCATTTTGTATTGGTTGACAAGTTGGGTTTGTTGACACTGGTCTAGACACAGAAGCTATTGAAGTAGTCCTATGATCACCCCTCACTATTGTTTTTAAGTCCAATATTTCTGTTGGTGTAATCTCTGAAGGATCTACTAATGGTATCGGCCTGTTTGTCGATTTTAATACCTATAAAATAAGTGTACATTTTTCCAGCTTCTCGCTATATCTCACACATATCAGGAAAAGAAAGGGAATTTCAAAGCTAGTTGTAAAGACATTATAGTCCCATTTAGACAAATAAACATTCCATAATTTCAGTTGAATTTGAAGTTTGTATGTTTAAAGACAGAAATTAATGCTACATTTGTTATATGTTAAATGTTATATGTTTAAAATTTAAATGTTCCAGTAATAATAGTACCACTGTTAAATTTGTATTCATTTATAAAATTATCTTTTTTCCTTGTGTTGAACAACACTTGAAAGCACTAAAAATACAAAATACTTTTAATGACTTATTATTTCTAATAATACCTATTCTATCTTACCTGGTTATTACCCACAAGTGAAGCCCATTGGAGCGGTAATCCAACAAATTTTCCTTCTCTTTTATCAAAACCAGTGTGAACTCTATGCTCAAAATTACTTGGTGGAGAGATTAATGGCTTCTTTTTTTTCTTAGAAAACATCATGCAGTAGAATTTTCTATAACCAAAGTATGTATATTAGTAATAACAATATTATCTTAAAATCTTTAACTAAATTTAAGCTTCTCATATATTCAAAATAACGTAAATGCATATTTTTATGCACCTACTACCACATTTTATTACAGATGAATTGAGAAAGTGTATATCACAAGTTAAAGTAAAAGCTAAACCTTAAACGACAAGTACATCCGATGGAAATCGAGTGTACAGCTAAGTACTATAAATTAATATTAATACAGGTAGTCAATGTGTACCCACACACTAGAAAGTTTCATACAAAAAAACTAAAATATTCACTCTACTATACCTGTCAATCACCTTATTAATTTAATTTCACTCTCATGGAATTCTGTGTAGCCATGCCCAATTCTATTTTAACTTAATATAAGAATTTGCCAAGACATACAGATTATACAAAATATAACAAAAATATTAACACTACAACAAGTTATAAAAAGGGTTTAGATTTATTTAATTCTGTTATATCTTTGTTTTATAAGTATATCACCTCACCTACATAAGTATCAAACAAAACGAAAGAACATTATAATCTATACTCCACAAAACACATTAACCCTATTCTCTATGACTATAGATATAGATACACAAAACCACAGGTACCTAATCAGAAATCAGAATGCGTTTGATTGAGAACAGTATACATTGGTAATAATGTTACCAGTATATGAAAATCATTAGCAAGTTAGGCCGTTCTTCGAATTATCAAAACAGCGGTCGTAGCGTACCACAGATACGGTAAAATTCATGTGACTTTGACGACACATGTGACTTGACTAGTGCTTACAATACGGATGACTTAATTAATAATATAGCTGACAGATGTTGGTGCACTCAAGTTAGCAGTTGTGAAACGACGTTTCTACTGTTTCGATCATTCGGAAAATGGCCTAAGTATTGTACCAAATATCGTTAATAAAGGCAGTATCTTATACTAAGTTTTTCATAACATTTCAGTAGGTATAAAATGGTAAAAATAAAAAACCATTTTAATTATATTTTAATTTTTCGAACTGTCAAAATTTAAGAAAGATTAGGGCCGGTCTGCAATGACAACGCTTTGACTGCTAACGTAGGGTCCGATATAGTGAGCACGCCAACGTCTGTCAGCAGTATTAATAATTCGGCCAACTTGTTGATGAGCTTACAGATTTAACAAGATAAACAGAGCAGAGCATTATACTCCAACCAACCAACCAAACAGAGCATTTTTTTATATAAACATGAGCACAGTATGTTATGTAGCCGATGAAGATGGCAAAATGTTTGTAATTCAAGCATTATCCGCAATCGAGTAAGTTAATAACATTGACGTGGAACGTCAAAATAACGTTTCGATCCACCACGCCGGCCCGTCTGTACTTTGAGCAATAATCAAGTCACTTGTAATATCAAAGTTATACGAATTTTAACGCACTCTGGTACGCTGTGATCTATTTACATATTATAAAGAAATATGGCTGTTTTCCGAATTGTGCTCACAGCTTTGACGACGTTTAAGCTGCTAATGTGGATTCCGATCTAATTGGAAAAATAGTTGGAACCACTTGTGAGTCTACCCACAAATTCAACATGTTAAAATAACCTAACAGAGGGTTTTTTTGTAGAAGCTTGAGTGAAGTATGTGGTGCAGCCGATAAAGCATTTTCCGCAATCAAGGGAAATGATTATAGTGACATTGATGTGGAATGTTTATTAAACGTCAAAATAATGTCAATGGTCACGATGCTAACGTTCCTACCCGTCAGTACTGTAAGCACTATGTAGTGACGTCACATGACGTCGTAGCCTCTACACCCACAACGCTAACGGTGGTGACAGTTAAAAGCACGAATTAGTCCGCACGTTGGTAGTTGGTACTTGGTACGCTGTGAGCACAATTCGGAAAGGGGTCTATGAGTCTCAAGTTCTTAATCGTCACGCCTAAAAGCCATAAAATTAAATATAATAAAATAAGCAACAACAAGAATTGAACTAATGAATTATAAGTAGAGCTAGAGAATCTGACTGTGAAATGTGAATGTAAGAATGAACTATGTAAAACAATCAACAACTTCGGAAAATTCGTCAACAAAATAGAATTCTTACAACTTCAACTCAACTTTTAAATTTAAATAAATTAGAAATGAAAGAAAAACGTCATAAAAGGGAACATAAAAAATCCCATAATTCAGAAAGTAAACATGAAGAGAAGAGATACAGTAAACAAAGAAAAGTAAGTATATGTTATTGAAAAAACTAACAGCTCTAAACATTATGTTAAATGCTTCATTTTGATTTTCAGTTTTCAGAAAGTTCTGATGAGTGGGTGGAAAAAAAAACAGAACCTAAAGAGAAAAGAGAAATTACGTCTCGAGATGAGTGGATGTCTATGACTGGAATGATGAAAACCTATACAAAAGATGATATTAGACCAAAAAAAGAGGTAAAAGACAAAAATCATATTGATTCTTATAACCCTGCAGTAAGCAGTAGAGAACTCAATCCTTATTGGAAGGATGGCGGCTCTGGTGTACCACAATCATCTACGAGTTACCAAAACTCAAGACCATTTTTAAAACCTTCAAATGATGACGACTATTATTCATCGTCCAGAAAAGACTACAAAAATGAAATATCAAAGCATGAAGAATCAAGTGGAAGTAAATCATTCAATTGGCGTAAAAATACTAATGACAATAAAAACCATGTTCAAGAAGACATGTCACGGAATTTGTGTGAAGTCACTAAAAGTGATAATAAACCAACTCTAAACATGAACGAAATAGAAAGCGAAAAAACTAAAATTAGAGAAAAAAACAGTTTATACTTGTCAGATGAGAAAATGAACAAACTGGGTGCAAAAATTGTAAAAGCTGAAATCCTCGGAGATATTAAGTTGGTTAAAGAATTAAAAGCCAAGTTGGAAGCTGCACGAGAGTATAGAAAAAATAATCCAGATGCTGGAAAAGAAGACACTGATAATAGAGTGTTACTAATGTCATCATCAAGTAATGGAAATTATAGACCTCTAGTAAATAACTCAGAAAAATCACAAAACAGAGATAATAAACGAAAAACAGTAACTCATGATGGTAGTGGAAGAATTAAATACTTTGGTGACGATAATAAATATGAATTGGCTCAAATGGTTTGTATATTTACTTCATATACTTAGATTTTTCCAGCATGTCAACCCTGCTAACTCTAGCAAAGAGAAACTAATGACAACTCATTGCTTACTTTTTCCCCCTTATTGAGACAATGCTGCTTTTTAAGTGATGAGACTTAATGCTACATTTTGGCTGGCTGAGCAGATATAGTATTGTAGTATGATGACCTCTTCATATACTTATGGATTGTATTATTTAATAATATTATTTTAGTAATTTATTTTTACATTTTTAACACTGCTTACATTACATGTTACATTTTAGTTTCAAGAAGAAAAATATGGTTCAAATTATAAAGAGGATGCTGAGTTAGCTAAAGCTGCAAGTAAAGCCAAAAATCCAAATGATGATCTTGAAGATATATTTTTGGACAACATATCAAAGAATAAAAATGATGCTAGAGAAAGTGAGAAGGAAAAGCAAAGAGCCATAAAACAGAACATAACATTAGAAAGGTCATTAGAAGGTTGCAATTATTGCTTTGATTCAAGAAATATGTTGAAACACCTTGTAATAAGTTGTGGTAATAGAATCTATATGGCATTGCCTGCTACTAAATCACTTGTAAGAGGCCACTGTGTTCTCACCACAATACAGCATACCAGTTGTGTGACAAATGTAGATGAAGATATTTGGGAAGAAATAATGGTAAGAATATAAATAACTTTAGAAATTATTCTAAGGAAGACCTTGGGCTACTCACTGTGTCTGACTCTAAATTCAGTTTGTGAGTTTAGAAGTCATTATTATATAAATGTAATGAACACTGTAATGTAGTGTTAAGACACTTTTGTTTCCAACATTCCACTGAATTTAAGACATTATATTTTAGGTGGTGGAATGCATTGCTGCACTTTACCTTGTTACCAGAGTAATAAAATGAAAATATTAAATATCTCATGTGTGCAAGCAGTGTCTTAGTATTATTAAAAATTCACAATACAATATTTCTTCTGTCAATTTTTTGTTGGTTTGGTAATATTTTACTGAAGTTGACTTTTTCTTTTTTTAGAATTATAGAAAACTTATCACCCACTTCTTCGACTCTCAGAACAAAGATGTGGTATTTTACGAGACAGCTGTAAAATTAAATAGATTTCCCCACATGGTCATCAATTGTGTGCCTTTACCAAGAGATGTGGGAGATATGGCGTCAATTTATTTTAAGAAGGCACTATTAGAATGTGAAGGTGAATGGGCAATGAACAAAAAAGTGGTTGATTTAAAAGGAAAAAATATAAGAAAATGTATTCCCAAGGGTTTGCCATATTTTTGGGTTGACTTTGGCATGGAGCCAGGTTTTGCCCATGTCATAGAAGATCTGAATCTATTTTCTATAACTTTTGCAGAGGTAACTACATTTACATACATATGCTCTTATACATTTCATTGCAATAGGCACATTCCACATATCATAATTTAAGAACTAAAGTGACCAATATAGTTAATATATATTTATTAAAGTAATGAAAAACCCTATGTATATGTAAAACATATATTATATATTTTTTGTTGGCAGCAAAAATTTGTTTATGACATTTTTATCTTAACTCTAATGTAACAAGCATTATACATGAATATTCTCTCGACACACTCTGCTATGAAGTATATTTATAAAATGATAAATTTTGTTTGCTTCATGCAATATTTATCATGTTGGAAGGTTGAAATACTCCTATTATCTACTTTCTGCTTAATTTTCTAGGCATAATTGTTGAATGTTGTAAATTTATGCTATATTTTATAGAGGCGCGTGTCTTTCGTGGCGCGGCGGCGCAACCATGTGACTGTAATCGACAGGTTATGGGTTTGATCCACACTCGAGGAAATGAAATATTGAATATTTTCAATTTAAATATTTAATGTTTCATTTCTTTGCTCTGGTAACAAGGCAAAAGCGCGGCGTTGAGTGCCGCCACTTAAGACGCAATGCCTCAAATTCGGCGGAAACTGAGGAACGGATCTGTCTTTACACTAAGTTCCCAAGTTCCCTCTGCCTACCCTGCCATGTGCGTGATTAGCGCTGAGTAAGTGAGTGTTGTTGTAGCGAGATTAAACAAAAATAACTAATTTCGCGAAGTAGTCATTGAATCCACAACTGTGTGATTCAATTTGACCTGTGTTGAGGCTGTGATTTATATAAAAATGTTTAATTCAGTTCTTATTTTAGGAAATCATTGGTGGTATGTTGGACTTAGATCATACACATTGGAAAAATGTTCAAAAAGAATATGGAGATGCACAAAGAAAAAAAGTAATTGAATTCATGAAACAGTGGAAGCCTTTTGAGCAAACAATGAAACTTTAATGTTTGATAAAAAATATCATGTACATATTATTAATAAACGGATATAGGAATTAAAGTTATAAAAATTAAATCATTACACATTGCTTATTGCCTTTTTTTCTTTAGAATAAATAATACTAAATATACATATCTATTTATAACTGCAATCAATCGTCAATTATAAGCAGTTTGATTGAGTGGTGGTTAATTGGGGTGACCACAATTTTTTACTATCTTGAATCCAGTACCTGGATATCGACGCTTTAGGCGTTTCTTTAAACGATCTGTAGTTTACAAAGGATATTTATTTCTTCCTATTTTAATTTCTAGAAAATCGCGATTTTCACCAATACTTACCTATTAAGAGCAGTAGAAGTTGTAGCAGTGAGGTTTTGTAACTTGTTTGGCAAAATTTCATTACTTAATTTATTTTGCATTTCTTTTAACTCTTAAAAGTTTTATTTAAAAATGTTTTGTTAAATTTGTGCATAGTTTAAGCCAGATGCATTATCTTCTTTTTTTATAAAACTTTTTATTTCAAATGAAAAACTTATTTGTTGGTATTTGGTTTTGTTTTTTAGGAATGCTTCGTCTTCGATCTCTGTCGATGTTTTTAGGTACATTTGTAATTGTTTGTTACGGAATGTCTTTTAATTGTTAATTTTAATTGTTAGGTATTGCTTTCAAGGCAAAATTCAACGCTGAGGTATTGTTTTGTTATGCTCATTATTACACATAAAATAGGGAAAATAATAACTCCGCTTGTCGATAAAGCGCACCAAACAGTAACTTTCGGGCAATGCAAGGAATTTCGTTTGGACGTTTTGTTTATTGACATGGCAGTTTATATTTTTTTGAAGTTCCTGAAGAAACTGGAGTTTAAAAAGGATTATAAGGAGTTTAAAAAGGATATATCCTTCTTTAAAATTTCATGAATACTTTTTAGAAGTGCTTAAACACCTGCTCTTTTCCTTAGTAAGAAGCGCGGATTTTCACGTAAGCTTCTTTGGACTTGTTCGATATTCTCAGCGGTCCTTGATTGTTTGCTAGGTCCAGGTTGAGGGGTATTCAAAGCAGAAGATGTTTGGATAAACACTTGGTCATCGCTCAAACGCTGAATATTGTTGTGGGAACAAAACTGTCGTACGCACGGTGTTGCCCCGACCACTGCGGCATCATGTTTGTGACTAAGACTAAAAAATTCACATTTGCGGATTGCGGAGCGAGATTGACACCGCCGACATATCTTTTTAAAAATGTAAATTACCCACCGGACACCTGTACCTTACAGGTGTAAGGCGAGTCTGAAGTGTGGAGGAAAAGAATGGAGTGCCTTAAAACTAGGTTCCCAAGTTCTCTCTGCCTATCCTGCCATGTGCGACAACAATGTGAAACCTTGTTCTAGTTTCTGTTTTCTTATATAACTAATTAACTATATAAATGAATGAACACTTCGGAAGAAATTAACATATTCATATACCAACCTCAAAGGTTGAGTGGCGTATGGAAATGGAATGTCTTAACACTAACTCTTTCTGCCTAAGCTACTATACAGGGAACACATGAAAAATATATATATTCAAAATTAAAACACATGGATGTATTTATTATCATTTAGCTTCTTGATCTTCTTTTAACATTTCATCTATTAACCTTTGTCTCTCAGCAGCTTGTCGCATTTTAGTTAACACTATTGATTCATAATCTCTATCCGACACTAGAGAACTTATATGTTCAGCTTTTTTTGTTGTTAATATTGGTCTATCATTGAGCCATTTTAATGTAAGAGGGTTTTCTGAAAGACCTGTAACAAATATTGAAATAATATCTATGAGACACTGAAAACTGGAAAATCTAATAATAATAAGTTATAGCATGAATGGAGATTACTCATTTTATTTTATTTTTTAATCCCAAAAGTTTGATTTAATAAAATTAATTAAATAATTAATATTATTCACAATAAATTGGACCTGTTACAATGGGATAAGCTGTGGACTTTGTTACGAGAGATGGGAGTTCCTGAACATTATCTGATTGGCTTGATTCAACGATTTTATGTTGAGAACCGCTCTTTTGTCAGAATCGGCACCGACTGTTCAATTGTGTCCGAAATAAAAAAAGGTGTGCGACCGGGCTGCATTCTATCCGCGGCACTGTACAATATATATGGGGAATCTATTATCCGCAAAGTATTCGAAAACTGGACCAAAGGATTTCCAATAGGAGGAAAGCGGGTATCAAATCTACGGTATGCTGACGATACTGTCCTTGTTGGGACATCTGTAGAAGCTGCTAGATGCTGGAGCTGTTTCAGAGACTGGAGACCGAAAGCAACCGGATGGGTCTCGCAGTAAGCAGGAACAAGATGAAGTTAATGGTAGTTGACCGTGCTGAAAAGCTTCAGAAAACACCGAATATCATCTCAGGGGTTGACACTGTAGACCATTACTTGTACTTGGGCGCGCTAGTCTACAACGATGGCAGCTGTGCACCGGAAATAAAGAGGCGTATTGGTATGGCTAGAGACGCGATGATTCGACTAAACATCATCTGGAAGAAAAGAGGTATTAGTAACACCACAAAGACCCGGCTAGTACGCGCTCTGATATTCCCCATATTCCTGTATGGTGTAGAAACCTGGGCGATACGAGCCAGAGAAAGGCAGAGGATTGATGCTTTCAAGATGTGGTGCTGTAGGCGCATGCTAAGGATACCCTGGACGGCCAAGCGCACAAATGCATCAATCCTTTCGCAACTGCATGTACAAACCCGCCTCTCCACAATTTGTCTGCAGCGCATACTGACGTACTTTGGCCACATAATGAGAAGGGGCGAAAGAGCCTTGACAAACTGATCGTTGTTGGGAACACGGAGGGAAAACGAGCCCGAGGACAGTCCCCACCCAGATGGAGCGATCAAGTGAGAGGCCCATCTACAGTTAAGTTTTGCTCGATCGCCAGAGACGCAATAAACAGGATCCGATGGAAGCAGACTATCCAAGCCAGATACATCCCATCCACATCCGACCATGACCTCGATCCTCAGACATGAAGAAATGACCAGAGAGAGAGGATCTGTTGTGGCACATATTCTTTCACTTTCAATTCTTGTATAGTTATTGCAAATGCTTATAAGCTTGTTACAATTCTTAATTTAGATTGTTAGTGTCTCTCTAATCTTATCATGGAATAACACTTTAAAAACATTCAATATCATTAGTAATACTAATTGTTATTTTGACGAATTAATATAAATTTGGATACCTTTCTCTAATTCTAAAGCCATTTCAGAGGCCTCCTTAGAGGTATATTCAACTAAAGCACTACCCTTCTTTTCAGATGATATTATCAGTGCCACTATGCTACCATATTTTTTTAGAAATCTTTTTAAATTTTCTTCATTGTATCCACCATTTGTAGGATCATTCTTTTCTGCTTTCCAACTTATTTTAATTCTATTTAAGCTAGAATCCCATACAGGTGTATTTATATTATTCAATGTTCTTTTAATTTCTTCTTTCATTCTTTGTTGTTCCTCCTGAAGTAGTCTGTTCCCTTCTTTTTGTAATCTTTTAATTTCAGCAGCTAATTTTTGTTCATCAGTTAAATTAGTTGTAGATCCAGAAGAGGCTTCACGTTCTCGCCTCTCTAAATCTTCTATTAACTTTCGCCTTTTACCATCTAGTTCTTGTTGACGAAGTTTCGTAGCTGCTTTAGCTCGCAGTACTTTGTCATAAGCAGCACGAGCCGCTTTATCCGTTAATATCTCTAAAGCTTGCGATAAATCGTGAAAGGTTTCTGCAGCTTTTGGATCATCAGGATTCTTATCTGGATGGCATTTCAACGCTTTTTTCCGATATGCTTTCTTAATCTGTAAATGAAAATATTTTTTTAGCTGCTATTTAAATAAATAAATCTGAATTGTAGATATTTTATTTTGAAATAAGCTCCAAATGAATTTTTTCAATTGAATTTCAAACTATTTTTTTATATAAATACCTCAGATTCAGAAGATGTTATTGGTATATCAAGTAATCCATATAAGTCTAAATCCGTTATATTTCCTTTTGCCATTTTTATGTTACGTGAGAAGTTATAGATTGATATGTTCTTAACTCCTTTAAGTATGTAACTTTTGTTTATTTGGTAGTTACTATATTAAAATATAAATATAATAATTTATAAACATGACTATGTCATGTGTCACAATTCACAAATCACAATAATCGTATACACCATAGATCACATTAACAATAGGAATGACAGAACACACTAAACCCAGTGGGATCGTATATTTATAGATATACTAATACATAGTACTACATAGTGCAGTTTATTCTAAAGAGGCCGTTTTCCGAATTATGCTGATACCGCCCATAGAGTACCAAAGTACGTAAACGTAATTCATGTCTTCTACGCGCGCTAAGTGCTGTGAGCACAATTCGAAGAACGGCCAGAGTAATATATTCTTGACATAGTTTAATGATATTCAACAAAAAAAAATAACTGTAATTAAATCGTTAATTTTAGTACGGTACGTCAATCTTGCTATGTTTAGAGGTGCCGACGCTTAATACATGCACTTATGTCAATTATCAGTTGCTCTTAAATTTATAAACTTATATTTTACTTAAATTTTCAATATTAACCAATAAATTAGAATATAAGCCAATAACCAATAACCAATATATTAGAAAATAAGATTTTTTTAATCAATTATATCAAAGACAAATCACATTAAAATACCAGAGTACGGTAAAATTTGTGAAATTTTACATGTGACTTCACTAGCGCTTACAGTACGGACGGGTGGGAGCGTTAGCATGGTGAGATTTGACGTTATTTTGACGTTCCACACCAATGTCGCTGTCGTCACTTTCCTCGATAGCGCTCATGTTTATATGCTCCGCGTGATTATGTTTACCTTGATTTCTCAAAAAATGCCCTGTGTGATTATTTTTACTTCGTTGAATCCGTAAGCACACTTAAAA
>JAXGGP010000019.1:5209405-5219512 GCA_035584415.1 Eueides aliphera
ATATAATCCCATTAGAAACACAATAGCTGGGATTAAGTAAGAGCATATGTATTTACGTGGATATACGTTATATGTACTTTTGTACAATAATATTTTTATAATGGTTGATCACGAGCCAGAATTTGATGAACCGTGATGTTTAAAACACAAAACGTGGGTGAATTACGTCATACCCATAATAAACATCGCATCATACATTTCATAATATCTCCCCTAATCATTGCCAGAGGTCACAAAATAAATACTGAGCTTGCTTTGCTTGCTGACAAGGCGTCGTTTTGAATAATTTCTGCTAATTAATGTCTGAAATGTCAGTCATATATCTTCCAAGGATTTCTCATGTATTACTGCGAAAATATTTTATTTTATAAAAATATTTAAATTTATAATTCCGATGGCAGCTTAGAACATAACCATCACCGACTATTTATTACATTTGAGTCGAATGCATAAATGCTCAATTATTTTGCTTGAATTGCTGCTAAAAGCTTATATTTGTTTGTGATCTAAGGGACTGGAAACCTTAATATTGAAGGTTCACTACAGCTCGCTAGATAGCTGTATAGAATCAGGTGATCCTATGAGGTTTCCGTTTTTTCTTCAATGATACAGAACCCTAAAAAAGCAACAATTTAAAAAAAATTAACTTTTATTTTCCCCTTTTAGATTTGTTTCATATACTCATAGAAATAAAGTGCGCTGATTACATACTTACATTTTTCCTATCACTCTCAATATTTTTGGAAAAATCATGTGTATTCAAAAAGACGAGTATTTTAAAAAGACGAGTTTATCAAGCATTTTTTTTTTATTTTAGAAGCAAAATAGTTTATATGTTTTGAAGTTATTTAATAGTAAATAACTTCAAAACATAAAAAAACATACATAAAGGAAGAGTAAATAAATAAAAAATATTAAATTCTTTTATAGTATCTTGCTTTCTATTAACCGAAGGTCCTATAAGTGATTTTCGCTTAAAATTGCGACTAGGGTCATCTCGTTTTAACAGCTAACAATAGTCTGCTATCATTATTTTAGTATACTTAACTTTACGCTGTATCCCGCACAAGGCAGGGTAGGCAGAGAAAACTTGCTAACCTAGTGTTAAGCAACTCCGTTCCAAGTGGAACTGTTCAACACACAATACCTCAAAGTTGGCGGAAAGTGGGGAACGGACTGTGACCCACTTTCCGCCAAATTTGAGGCATTGTGTGTTGAACGGTTGGCGGAACTCAACTCCGCCCTTTTGCCTTATTAGCTGAACGAAGTAGTGAAACATTAATTATTTAAATTGAAAATATTAAATATTTTATATCCTCGCGTGGGGATCGAACCCACAAACTATCGTTTTCAGTCACACACTTGTGCCATAGCGCCACGACAGTCCTCTAAGTCTTTTATTATACTTTTTTTATAGCAATTTTCGATCTTCTGACGGAAGATCTCTCATCTCATTCAAATTCTTATGAAATCTTTCGCCTTGCTCTTCACGTACAGCTGCCGAAATAGTCTTAACGCAAATTAAGGAAGTGAAGTTTTATGTCCATCGAACATCCCATTTTTCCAAAATTTTCAATCATCTTAACAATTTCCTCATAATTTGGACTTTTACGATTTCTTAGAAAAACGCTGATTACTTTCTTAAAAGGTTTTTAGGCTTCTAGTTCAATCTCACTCAATTTTTTATTGAAAACTGTAGCTTCCGTTAATTTTTTTATGTCCGGGTCAACGAAAATACAAAAAAGGAAAAAATTGCTGTAAACTGATGATATTAAACATTAAATTTTTTTTAAAAAATCTCCTTCTTTGTTCATCGCTTTCACATATTGTTTTATCATCCCTGGTTTTATGTGTAAAGGGGGTAGCAAAACATTTTCTCGGGGTACTACATTGTCTCTTACAACATTTTTGGTTCCAGGAATAGTTCCATACTCGGTGACCCCTCTTTCTTCGTCGAATGTTTTTCTCTTTTCGGATATACCACCCATTTGAACAAGAAATTAGGTCATTAGCAAATGACTTTTATTTTTTTATTGATGATAAGGATATGTCACTTAGTTTATTAAGTTATATTTAAATAATTATTTGTGACAACATATTCATTATTGTCTACTGCAACCATTTAGTGTGTTTTGGTCAATAGGAAATGGTTGGAATAAAATATCAATTATTCACCGGGAAGACACAAGAACCGGAAAGGCCTATGCATTTTTTTTTAAAAAAGACAATGTTACATAACTATAGATTCTGACGTGATTAGATTAGAATCTTTGAATATTTTTCCTATAACCAGTGCCCCAAAATCTATCCAAATCAATCATCAAAACTAAAAGAGAAAATCCGAGGCAGACCTGTTTAATCAATCAATTTTCAATAAATACATTTGAAAGATAAGGAATATATGTTAATAGAGGTCAAGTAGGTGAAGCTGCGCGGGGATCGCTAATCCGTAATAAATTTTTAGAAATTTGCCAAATTATTAAAACTTTGTTAAAAAATATATTAATTTTAGTAAACATTTGCATATATAATTTTTAATTTTAATAAAAAAGACTATTAAAGATTTTTTGTTTTTAAATAATAACATAATGAAAGTGACAACTATAAAAATCCTTTTTTGTGTCTACGAACACAAGATCAAAATAACCAAAAATCTGATGATATAACGAATTTTTGGCATAATAAAAGATTAACGATGAGTGTGGTCTAAAATCTAAATAGAAATTACAGTTTCTAAATTGTAAAATAAAATACTTCAAAATACATATACCAATGTACCTAATAACTTTACTTATAATTAAAATACAAAGCGAAAATGTATAAAACACAAAGCAAGGAAAATGAGATAGTTAAACATGAAAACTGAAATGTTTACTGGGCGGGCGGTGTTACAGCTTGGCGGGGGCGGGCGGAGTGCTGGGCACATATGCACGGTTCGGCAGTGCGCGCCCGCCCCGGTCCGACACTCGACGTCGGCTCGTCAGCGACATCACACCGCTAACTTTAATCGATCATTTTTTAATCGGTAAGAATAAGTGTTCATAAAAGAAGACGCGCAAGTGTATTCGTTTTGATATTGTTATTTAGGTATCTTACAAGATCATTGTTATTATCGATATTAATTACTTTGTTATCATTTCGGAGTGTATAGCTGTCTCTGTCTAGTTGCGCAACTGATCCACACTATAGTCTTACCTCCCCCTACCCTATAAAGCACTCGCGAGTCCCAAGTGACAAGACCTGTAACATCTTAAAAGGGTAAAATTATTTCAGCAGCACGTAAGTTTTTAAATATTTTGTTCAAAGTGCAACGTTTGAAAATGAAATACTGCACTGATTTGTAACTTTGCTACCACTTTAAGATAAATATTCAGCAACATAGATTTTGTAATAATGTTCTTGTATAAGGCAAGAGCAAATGATAAAAATAGAGATAATATGTCATATTTAGTATGTAAATTGTTCGTTACGGAATTGTATTTCGGAGATACGAGGTGTCGGCCCACCTGTCTCCTCGGTGACGATGCGTCGCAACGGGAATGCTGTAAATCCGATACGAGCGCGCGCTTCGACTATTTTAGGAGCCTCTCATCCGAGCCAAATTTGCAATCTACTAATCGATGCGTCTTCGAGTATTTTTGTATTCATTTCACAATACCGTTTTTCAGACCTACGTACCTGTCCTCACCTACTCCGCAATGTAATTCAAGCATAGTGACAAATGGTAGTTACAAATAACTACCTTTTGTATAATTAGTAAAACATATGAACAAAGCAACGACATTGGCCTTCGTACTTGACCCAAATGATAATTTTGTATTTAGGTCTGACATTCCATGTATATGAAAATAATATTTTACATTAAAAAATCTACTCATTTCTTATTTTGAAAGAAATCTAAAGTTTATAGCTTTCCAATTAATTATTTATTAAATGTAGTTTAACAAAGTTTTACAGAAAAAAAAGTAGTAGCACAAAGTAGATTAGGCAGAGGAAATTTGGGAACCTCACTAGGTTACACTCCGTTCCATATTTCACATTCTGCCGAATTTATCTGTATATACATAAAATATTATTCTTCTTCTTCTTTTATCTGGCATCCGTTTCGCACTTTTGTTTCGCAATTTTATGTACATATAAGCTTATGAGTAACGACCTTGAGTTTTAGGTCTGAACTTAATTATTCGATATCACAACCACAAAAAGTAGGGACTTTGACTTATTATTATATAACTAATCCTTAATGTGTTATAAAAAGTGCCTAAGAATATTCCAGAAAACTGAAAATAAATTTTAAAAAGCTTGTAAATCTGCAAATGTGCCATCGAGGTTTGACGAATGGCGCTTCTGCTTTGCTAAATATATTGAATCTATTTTAAAGAGCGTAGGATAACTTAGACTTATCTTAATAAGCGGCTAGAAGCGCTTTCACTTTATATTCGTTTTTAACTTATGTATCCATTATGCGTGAGACTTTTGCCCACAAAAAAAAATATGATTTTAGTATACTAAAAAATTATAATAAAAAATATTTCAATGACAGACGCAGACTTAAAATTTCTTGTAACAAGGTCGCGGCTTAAAAATAGCTAAGCCATGATCAAGCATTAGTAAAAACGATCGTTTTCGAGGCGCTGTCTAAATCAGAAAGGTTGGCCAACGGCCAAGTTTATGGGCCATTCGAAGAAGAGTAGCCACAGAGACGGCTATTTGTGGCCCGGCCGCTAGAGCTCTGTACGTCATTGCTCCATTTAAAATGAAAAAGTACGCTGGTGAATTTATTATGTCACCTGGCAAAACACATAATACAAGAGTCTTATATTATAAAGAGATTTCACGATATACTAATAAAGTAGTACAATTAACAAGCATATAATTGTTTCATTTCTTTACAGAACACGAGCACGACATAAGCTGCCAAAATGTTTAAAAGTCATTTGGATATGATTGGCAGAAATGAGACACCGTCGAAGAAAGCCAGATTTTGGCAATCTTTTGTACGATCTCTGAAAGGTAATTACTTTACATAATCCATTTAATCATTTTTTTTATATGGCTAAATCTGATTACTGTTAAATTTTTGTCGTACTAATATACCTAATCGATGTCGTATATCTTAGGGTCGGAAGACATCAGAGCCGAGGAGAGGTACAGGCCATCCCGCCGCAGTGTGTTCCCGGAGGTGCTCTCCACCTACCCCTACAGAAAATCTATCTACGACGACCCCGTCGCCGCCGCCGAGAGGATCACTGTTCCCGGATACCGTTACCTGCCCGTCCACCGCGAAGTCTACGGCTACTCACCTCGCCCTATCTACGCCCACAACTACCCCCGCTCTATCGAACAGTACAGACCAAGTTAGTATTTAACACAAACACTAATAATTGAAACGCAGTTAAAAAAATATAGCCTCTTGAGCTTGCTGTAAATTATAGTTTACTTCATATATATAACACACCTTGGTTTGCCGAACACGCGTTTAATTCTTTTGCTCATAATTTATTTTTCTATTATATGTATTGTATTTTTAAAATTACAAATAATGGCTTCTTATTTATAAATTCACATGTAAATAAAGTTCATTATTCATAAAATTATTAATTGGTAAAGTGATGTGGAAATGTTTGCTTTATAGGTGTCTTAGTGTATTGAAATATTTACAATAAACAGAAATCCATTGTAGGTAAATGAATGTGAATATTGGCATTATTGTTTTAATTGTTTCAGCAAAATCCGGAGCAGCTTAAAATGATTTTAAAAAGAATTTTAGTTGCTACGAATACTTTCATAATACCGATGTCGCCGAAGAGTAAAATATTTATGATATATAAAAATAATAGCTAATAAACAGCTTCTTGTATAACAATGTATAATTAATTATTTAACATCTGGATATACATTTTAGTTGTATCAATATAATGAAAAACATTTTGTGTACACTTTTAAATAAAAGATATGCATTTAAATAGTGACGTGTTCCTGTAGAAAGCTCGGAGATTTAATAATAGTAATAAAGCTAATATTACACGAGTCTTACACAACCACATTCTCAGTTTACTGTTATTTTCATATAACATGTAGGTATTTCTGTTCCACGTGTTGATGACCAGTAATTTTGTTGTCCTTCATTTTAAAAGTTATATAATTTTCATCAATCATTAACTACCTACTTAAAAATAGATAAAAATTAAAAAATATATTTTCATTTCCTTTTTTTATATGTAATTTATTTTGTTTATCATTCATTAAATGTTGGCTTGCAGCTTGGTTCTTAGCATTTAAAATGTGCATGCATATATATTAGAAATCACCTCTTACACATAACATTCACGCACACTTATAAATATCATTAATATAATAAACATGCCCGCATTATTAAATCTTCAAGTATTTCTCAGGTTGCACATTTTCTTTGAAATCCTTGAACCCTATATATAAATAAACAAAATAGTCTCAAGAGACTGCTCTACCTATATAATTAAGTTATTTCATACAAAGAGGTGAGTTCTATGTAGCATCTTTATATTATAATAAAAAATAATTTTCATTTATTGCTTTTGCTAAATTATTTACGTAACACGTACTAATAAGTTTGTTATTTATTTCAATTCTCAACCTATATTATGCTTGTAGGGTAAGTACTATTAATTCATTTGTATAAACTCTGATGAATTTCAATTTTGTCGTTTTTTATATTCAGGTATGCTTTGTCTATCTTTAAAATCCATTTTAACGGATCATCGAATGCTACAAACTTGAATATCTATTCCTTTTTCATTTTCAATAAATAATATTTGATTGCTGTACGTTAAATAATATGGATCTGCTTGCTAACAGTTTACCATGTGCCGAGGCGTATCCGAAGGGGAGTTGACCCGTTCGATGCTCACAAGGCGTGGCAAGACCATCTCGACAGGCTGGCCGCTATCGACCGTTTGTATCCCTCTCGCTACGGTCTCTACTTGAAGGACCGGGCCTACCCCATCACCGACCTCAGCGCCCCCATCATCGACCCTCTTCAACCCAAGAGCCTTAAAGGCATTGAGTACGAACCCGACAACAAACCTCACTGGGGATCAGGTAAATTCTAAAACTATATATGCACGGTAGAGTAAGCTAGGTTAAAAAATACCAAGATTTATCCATTCGATTTTTATTTTTACTATATTTTGCTGTTACTTAACAACTCATATATTAGCAGCTAGATAAGTCTTTTAGGTGTCTCAAAAAGGCTGACTGTTATTTATGAACTACGAATGGTCAAAACTCGGTAATGAAACTGGTCCACGTTATGAACTGGGTAGAAATATTCCAATTCTATGAATTCTTCCAAGAACTTTTACATTTGCCTAACTGGAAATATTCGTACTTATGTTAATCACGTGGATTCAGGTTATTTCAAAATGAACATCACTCACTATTAGATTCAATAACCATTGAACCTAATTACCGTGAGGGAGTAGATATAAAAATCAATCCTATAAGAAATTTTTAAGTTTGTATAAGATAGTGTACCTTATCAATAATATTATACAAATTTAAAATTTATTAAGTATTTTTTGTAATTTAATTTCATATTTAATGCTGTGTTTGTTACCCGAATTCACTTCAGTTGTCTTTGTTATTTTTAATAAAAAAAATCAAAATTTTGTATATAAATCTTATATTATGTATATGGTACCGACATCTTATTAAAAATAAATTGATTTTATATGACTCATTGTTAATCAAGACATCATATCTAATTAGAATAGGACTCTAATCTTATAATATATTTCTATTGTTACACCGTACTTTACATATAGTACAAAGCGAATACATGAACTAACCCATTCATATTTTTTTATTAAAATTTAAAAGATCAATCCGTGTTTTGATTTCGTAGCGTAGATCCTTCCTCTCATTTTTAGTTCGGAAATTAAAAGATATATAAAAAATATTTTTTTGTAAAAATATTGGTGCATATATAACTCTCATTCAACATTCAGCATATTGTGCATGAGCTGCATTGTATATAGCGCAAGCACTCACTGGAATGTTCACTATTAATAGTTCGCTACTCATCCAAGTGAACACTACACTCTTTTGTGATTTATTGGAAATTGAAGTAAATACCACGCTTAGACTTGAATTTTTGCGTGGTATTCACTATGAGGTTTACCGTGAAGGAGCGTGGCCATCGAAGATTTCGGATGTATTCAATAAGGACCCATTTTTTGCTGATGCTGAAAAATGGGCCGGCTTTGACCGCTCGCTCCGAGGGAAATCACCTACGCCCGTGAAGCCGAGGATAAGTCCACCCAGAGATTGTGAGATTGCATTCGATGCCGACGGTAAGGGCAACAGACATCATGTCTAAACTTTAAAGATTCCCTTCTTGTTGATATGACAAATATAATTTTTTTTAGTATATTAAGTCCAAAAAGGACAATAGATTAAACTGTCTTCACTCCAGCACTTATAGCCCTATTAACGTAGATCGATGTTTTAAACAAAATAAACTTTTCCTAATTCTTTTTATATATCCGTTGAATAAGTAATAAGGACGTTCTTATTCACAAAATTCTTTCATGTAATGAACTCTGAGTGTATGTGTTCTTTTAATATAGTTGTTCATAAGCAATATGTATAAATAATTTCAGTAGTAATTAATCTAATATACAAACATAAAATATAATGATTTAATAGTAAAAGCCTTCATTCTATAAAAATCATCTTTTTATTATATTATAAATTTTTCATTATTTTTATACATTTTTATATAACTAATAGTTTTTAATAAAAGCATGTGCGTGTTTAATATGTGTAAATATTCTTTAGATTATAGATAAATATAAGGAAGAAATGAATATGCGATTTTTTTATACATATATAGAAGCATCTAGAGAATATTGTACTAAAATCTATTTTTTTCTAATATAGTCGCTTAGTTTTTATATCAATTCTAGATCTAAAATAATATATAAAAACATCTTATTATGTAGATTTATATAATAATCATTAACGCTAAAAATATACAAATGTATGTACATGTATTTCTTACCTACAAGCTCTTGTAACATATTTTTTAATTGTTCTATTGCGTGTAGAAAATTTAGATAGCTTTTTTGTGTAACAGTAATTGCTAACGCTTGACGTGCAGGAGCGACGACGAGATTCTTTCGCGTCTGTTGCCTTGGCATTAACCTTTGTGACATGTAGGTGCACCACTATACAACGCGGGAGGACTGCGGCGTAGACCTTGGGCCGATATTTTCAACCCCAGCCCATCCTTGCCAATCTCGGCGATCACTCGGGACCCCTTCTGGCATGATTGGCCGGAGCTGAGGCCTTTGGCTCGATGGGATCGCAGCCCCTCCTACATCCGAGACTCATACCTCTCGCCCGTCAAACGCACCTTCCTCTGGGACAAGCATCCGATCAGACCTTTAGGTTAGTGCCTCGCTGTATATATGCGGCTTCTTTGCCAACTTATTTCAATTGGCCTATCTTCTTATCAACGCAAACTCTTTTCAATATATTTTCTAACAAGATAATGAGTGTTAATAGTGAATCTCTGGTCACGACAGATCTAATGGTCTACGACAGATTCACAGTGGATGATTTAAGCAAGACTTTACCCTTCGTTCGTAGTTTGTAATACAAGCATCAGGTATTGCTTCGATGGGTAATAAGAATGTTTTTAAACAGCTCGATTTCGTGTTTTTAATAGTTTCCTTCTCTGTTCGTTGTATACGTTGATTCTATGGTGTGTTATATCTTCAATAAGTAAACTTATGTGTAGAATATTAACAGTTGTATCTAGTTCACTGTGACAATTTTCCTATTTTATCCCGTTCATATAGTCCCTAGGTACATTAGAATGTTACTAATATATTATTGCTGTTTATCTAGAACATTAAACAGTCAAATGTAGGACTTTTAGTACTTATTACAGTTTTACCAAAAGTTTCAAGTTAATCATCGTCTTGTAACGCATGATCATGTAGGTATAAAATAAAACGTGTGTAAAAGTATAATATTAAAAAAACTTAAAAAGAAAATAATTAAAACTTAAACTTTTAAGTGTAATTCAAGAAGTACATTTAACCTAACATTTTTAAGTTT
>JAXGGP010000019.1:5450796-5460879 GCA_035584415.1 Eueides aliphera
AGGTTCGGTTGCAACCCCACATGAAAAAATGAAATATTTAATATTTTCATTTCTTCGCTCTTGTTACTAATTGGACATAATACAAATGAAGTCGTTGAGTTCCTTACTCAAAATTTTGGTTAAGTATTTTTTTTAGTTAAATCACTTAAGCTACATAATTGTGTTTTATAAATACGTACTTGAAGTCCAAGAGCTGAATCCACGGAAGTGACAAGAACAGTTTTCGCACTATCAACAGGTGAGACCTCAGCCACTCTGACCTTACGCAGTAAGTAGAGTAGCAACGCGCCGACTATGCAACATAACGCCGCCAGCTGCAGCCCCAGGGACAACCACGTGAGAGGATCCATTTTAAAAGGAGTACATTATATCGATTATCTGAAAAAGAAAAGAATAAGATTAAGGATTTCGTAATTTTCTGGATAATAGCTGGTATCTGCCAAAGTAATATAATATTAGTGAAAAAGCTATAATAATTTAAGAATCATGAAAAATAAATAAGTTAAGAACGGCCGAAATGACTCAACACTAGGTTCCCACTTCCCTATGCCTACCCTGCCATTGCGGGGTACAGCGTGAAGCTGTAACTAAACTGAGTGACTGAATGAAAAGCACAAAACAAACGTCCATTCGTGTGTAAATTTACTTTAAATTAAACGTCAGAACTATGTAGGTAGAACTAGTTTATTAAACACACTACGAAGTCAGCAATGTTAAAGATCGTATAATGTCTATTAGTTATATTCAGAGTAGTCTAAATATCACGGCTATTGCAAAATGTAAATTAATTGGAGCATTAATGTATAATTTATTTGTCAACAGTCTACCGAGCGTCTACAGTTTGGTAAACAAATCACACAAAGGCGTTGTAATTCATGCTTGAGCATTGCTTTTATACAATGCAGGTTTCATGCACGATGCAAATGAATTCTCACCTCTTGCGTCTACCTGTGGAGTACCTTTTTTGTGTATTTTAATAAACTACGTCGTTAAGCTCAGTTTTGAACAATGGTTTTATGGTGTTAACTATGTTTCACACTCAAAACTAGAATTTTGGTTTCCTTTAGTATTTTAGCTATTTGAATTTAATTATTTGTTGTTGATCCATTATATAAACGTCAGGCTAGTCATGAGAACTGATTGTTAAGACGGATTCCATTTTCCGCCCAAATTCGGGACAATGTGATTTGAGTGGCTAAACTCAACGCTGCGTTATATTAAAAAATAAACATTTTTATTTTCTCCCGTACCTCGAAAAGTAACACTTGTTGTCCTGCCTACATTTCTCTTAAGACCCTAATCTTCGGATTACATATAGATATCAGGCAAACATTAATATGAAATATCTAGGTCTGTGGTCCTCTGAAGCAAAGATTATTCAAGCTCCAAATTCAACACAATCAAAAGCATAATGCAGAAATGTGAAATGATGAAATGTGAAAAAAATCATTACATATCTATATTTTATTTTATACAAAATTCAATAATTTTAGGTAAAGTGTGTAACTAAAGTGAGAACTTCTAGTACAAATAAAGGTATTACAAACTAATAATTTTAATTCATTTGTATATGACTGTAATCCAACAATTCCAGTTCAACTCTCATTTGATCGGCTTTTAATAAAATACTATGTATAAAATATGATGTAACTAACACATTTTATACCTTACGTTAGTATAAAATATTTAGATATGTTATAACTAAAAATATTTCGTTTACGAGATCGCGGTTTCATGCTATTTGTTTTATATCTAATAAGCGTAGGCGACCTATGAGGTATTATTTGGTTTGGAAACTGAAACATCTAATGTAAAGACTTAAGGGACCAGCTAAAAAACCATAAAGAATATAAAATAATAATAGACGTCTTAATAAAAGTTATTCAGTATGATGTGCAGTTTCTATTGATATATAATAAAATGAAGATCTGAAACTCTTGTGAAATTGTAAGACATATGCCTTGGCAAAAGTTAATAACGATAATGGGCTTTTCTGGTTGAAATTTCAAAATCGAAGATCTGACATTTTATATATCTGATATTTTATGTTTCAACAGAAAGTAGTTTATAAAGAAATTATCTATTTTTGTAATGCATGAACATTGTCGCGGGCACTAGCTAGTAAATTATATGTATATATAAAGTGAAAACTTAATTTTTATATTTAATAAATTGTAGGCTGTGGTGGTGCAGCGCCAGAGCGACCGAATGCGGATATAATGGCAAGCGCGACGGTTGTGGGCTTGTTTTCCACTCGGGGGAATGAACAATTTTTACTTCCTCGTTCTGATAACAAAAAAAGCGCATCGCCAAGTTCAGTAGACGTCGTCTCTTATATCTTTTGGTTACTTTGCTAAACAGGAGAGATACAATGTATAGTTCAAAATATTAAGGAATTTTAGATATTTTGATTTTTCTTTATAATATTCTTAAATTAAGTTTACTTTATTTTAAATTTATAATATTTAAATATTTTTTTGTTAATAGTTTAGCGCTGCGAACCCAGGACCTGGTGTTAACACCTTCAGTTTAATTTAGACACTTCCACAAGGTGTCGAACCTTGCGCCGAAATCTCGTGTTGAGTGGCGGAACTCTACGCCGCGTTTTGCATCGCTACAAATTAAATATTTCAATCCTCTGAATGGAAATTGTGCTTATAGCCTTCACGTTTTCAGTAACACACCTCACACGACAGATCTCTTTTGTTTTTAAAATCTTTCCAACTTCTTGCATAGTAGATTTTACAAAACGACACTCAAAAAATCGTCTTAATAGCTTTTAAATAAAAAACTCAATTGAGATTGAGTATTTTTTACTATTCTATTCCGTGATCAATAATGACAAAAGATCAATAAGTAGATCGGAGTAATTCTTGTAAATTTACGGTTAAGATGAAATTGTGTACTGCAATTGTTACTGTAAGAAAGTCCTTTTCCATTGCAAAATAAATTACAGAAATCTAGATTTTAATTAAGTATTATAATTGAAAAACGTTCAATACATTGCGTTATACAGGCATGAAATAAATAAGTAGAAAAAAGTAGTCATTTTAGATAGTAGCTAGATTAACAGCAAGCGGTAAATGAGTACCGAGAGGTCGATAAGTACAAAATAGAAAATAATAAAAATATCACTGTGTAAAAAATTTGTATAAGTTATAAGATATTGTGGCCAGTCGTTGCGCAGAGGCATGTGGCTCGGTTCTTACTCGAGGAAATTAAATGGTTATTATTTTAATTTTAAGTATTTTTTGTTTTCATTTGTTCGCACTGGTTATGTGCTTTGTAACGTTTCGCGGTGTTGAGTTCCGCCACTCAACATACAATGCCTCAAATTCGCTGGAAAGTGAGAAATGGAACGGAGTGGCTATTTACACTAGGCCTCGAGTTCCCTCTGGCTATCTTGCAATGTGCGGGATAGAGCGTGAATTTTAGTGAATAAGTGAATAATTATAAAAGATGTTTATAAATGATGACCCCATATATAAGTATATGCTTATTGAAATGCAATAAATATGGAATAACTATATTTGTCAGTACACTTTCTAATTACTTTTTACTAAAATAATACTATGGTTATGTGCTTAATATAATGCAAAAGTTGCAAAATGTGAAAAAAAAAGTTATATAATATAAATGTATAATAAATTATGTTACATTTTTATAACTTTATGGTTATACTTAAAATATCAAAGTCCATTCTGTCTAACGATTTATAATTTTGTTACAAAGTTAGGTATTTTATTAACCACGTAATCTTTTTGGTTTATAAGAAAATATATCTTTTAAGCATTTAAACATTTCAAATCCATTGAAATCAACCAAAAGGAACAAACACTTGCGCTTTCTCCACGATGGTAAAACAAACAAAACAGTTTCGCGCTTTCATAAGCGGAAAGTTATGATATATTTTGATAGTGAAAGAGTACTTAATCATATTATAATTAATATAGTTTTAATTGTAATAAGAATATTTACTTTCATTTATTATAAATATTTCCAAAGATCATTACGGTATATTGACTGTGTTTGTGTATTGAGTGTTTCTTAATAACAATATGTGGTTTTGAGAAGAAAATTTAAGATCGTAATTATTATTTATACACATTTTTTAGCCTTAGAAATACAGCAGGGTATGCAAAAAAGACGATCTATCTTCGCTCGAACTCAAGACACTTAATCCAATACTTTGAAAACAATTCAGTAATATTAAATCATAATTTTATGGCTTTTACCTTAAAACTTACGTTATTTTATAGGTGTACATTTAAAATATATGTCAAAACTGGAGAAGCTATAAAAGGGTGCCAAAAACTTGGCATGAAAAATTCAACGCTGATTTCACGTATTACACAAAATAAAAAAAAAAACCAAATATAGATATGTTTACAATTACTCTTTATACATTTGTTTTATTTATAAGTGACATTTGTTATCTTATAATGTTTTTATATTATACATAGAAAAATAGTATTTTACAAATGAGGAGAATGTAGTTTTCGTATTTGAGAGCATAAATGTGTATGCTTCTATTTTCTAGCCATTTTGTACTAAATTTATAGAAATTATTGTAGTCATTTTAAATTCTTAATAAAATAAGTAACATTATTTATTTAACTTTTCTTTTTGTTTTTTTTTTCACTTTTACGCTGTATTCCCAACAACCCATGGAATGCTGAGGCAACTTGTGAGTCTTACAGATTTCATTCCTTTAAATACACTTTGTCTCCCTCTCTCCGACGAATTTAAGACGTTTTGCCTTGTTACCAGAGCGAAGAAATGAAACTATTAAATTTTTAGTTCATTTTCCCGAGTAGGGATCACACCCACAATCTATCGCATTTGCTTGCTAGTTGCTTGTGTCCCTGAGCCATGAAAAGCTTCTTATTTTCTATTTATAATAACTATATAAATATTTAAGGTTTAAACATAAATCCAAGTTAATTGCTACAACTACAACATGTTAAAAATATTAAAGATTAAGAAAGCAGAACGGGTTGTACATATTTTAAGTAAATTTTTCATTACTTATCCGAATCCGAGAATAGTGTTTTGAATATTTTCGAAAACGTGTAAACTAAACTCCAATAATTTACAGATTCTTCAAAAAATTAAAACTTTTTTTACAATTTTTAAAGTGTTATTTCACACTTAGGAAAGAAAAATACTAATTTGAAAAACGTTTAAAAAATTGAACGGAGCAGGATTTGAACACGCATCTCTTGGATACTTGGTCGTTATCCAAGAGGCGCGGGTTCAAATCCTGCTTCGTTTAACTTTTTTACCTTTTTAAATTTAGTGGTCTTTCAAAACTAAATAATTGGAACCCAAAATCCAAATATGGAATGTTATATTTGTAACATTCCTGGCTTTTTATTAGCTAAGTAAATAATGCATCGAAATTCTAAATTATAAAGAGGTTGATACGAGGCGAAAGAGGTCTAGACCGTAGACGACCGTTTGACGCTCAGTCCTCTCTGGATATTCCTTTATGAATACAGCGTAATGCTAAAAAAATATAAATGCGTGTAAGATATTTCCAATTTACTAAATAACCAATACTTTTTTTTATTACCATCATGGATGTAAGTGTTATAAGAATTTAAGATATATACCTAATAGCGATCATATCACATGATGCGACGATCGTTTGATAAAAACGTGGGTACAGTTTCATTGTGCATTGTTACTTTATACTTTAAGATGTGTGGAGAAGTTCATGGCCAATCTTATACGAAGTAATACGCTTTTATTTACGAATTACAAATTAAAATTAAATATACGTAAAAAATATTTGTTTAATTAAAACAAATTGAATAATGGTAATACTTCATATATATTTTAAAGTATACATTGTTTTTTTTAAATTACCTGTCATAAAAGAAAAAAAATTAAGAAACAGTATCTAAAAATGAAGCTATTTATTAGGTATATGGGCTTAGGCCAAATGTGTAGAACTCTAAACTAAAACAAAAATAACAGCTCCTATGACAAAGAAATGTGATGAATTAAACTTATAAACATACAAAAAAAAACAATCTTAGTACAACGCTATATTTTTAATTATTTTTCTTTTATTCTATAATATATGGAATTATTTAATTAGCTTGTATCTGTTAGCTTTCGTTACGCTAATGGCAACAAGAAGTTAGGAATGTAAGCGTATATTTTTTGCTTTATCAGACATTACGGTGTCAGTCCAGTTGAATCAGAGCAAACTACTAACTAAGGAAACCTGCCTTGTTAAGTTAATGATACTTATAGTGTAAATAGCCACGGACTACTGCAAAGTGTTCGAAACGTCCAGTTTCCAAAAATGTTCAAAATGGTTTTATTTAAAATGTGCAACAATAACAAAATATTGATGAGAACTTTCAGTGATCTTGGCACGATACGTTTGGACTTTTTGTTACAGCTATATTTTAATCTGTTCTTAAAATTCAATAATTATATATTATTAATGTATATTTTTGCCAAAGAACTACAGTTTCAATTTAAAGTAAGAAAAATCGAAAAAAAAACCTAACAAAGAAATTAAATTCAAATCAATTTCAAATATGAAAATCTTATAAGGAAATTGGTTACAAAATATATTAGTATTAATATATGCAAAAGATGCTTTTTTCTTGTATACTTATAACTTTAATGCAGTCATCTTTGAAACTAATGGAATTCGAGGACTAGTGAACTTACGTTTTACTTCATAATAGTTAAGCTATAAGAAATTATAATTTAGCCAAGCATAAGCTATTCAGTATGGTAGGCAGCTATTCAGTATGGAAGGCAATATTGGAGTTTAATAAGATAATACTTAATACTAAATGTATATAATATAATACTAAACCTTTTCCTAATCTAAAGAAGTTACCATTATCACTAATAGTGTAAATAAAACAACCCAAGTAAAGCCGATATCGACATGCATACAAAATGAATAAGATAGGAGTAACATTAAAGCATATACAGTGCCATATTTCACAATTTACGTTAGTAGTTGTAAGGGATTTGTACATGTAATATGATTAGTTCCCTTCTCTTAAACAAGTGGTTGGGTTTCAGCGATTATGAATTGATACGCTCATATACGATAAAATTTCGCGTGAAATTTAATGAGGCTTAAAAAGTTTGAGTCGTTTGGATCATAATGTTTTATATTTTTATAGTATTGTCTATAAGTACAGAGTTAAAAAAAAGATTATGTTTATTGTCTTGTCCAGATTTTTTGGTCACACGTTTTAATGTCACATTTTTTAATGAAATTTGCGTTCTATTTTTGAAACATTGCATGTTGACTAGCAGAACTAAACACTCCACTTTGTCTGCCGAAGCAGAGAAATGATAATGATTTAAATGTAGTCATTCCCAAAGCATCGAATCCATCGATCGAATTAACACTCCCCCACGATGGCCACTCAAATTTAGCGCAATTTGTACTTCATAGAATTATAAACAGTTTTATGATATTGTTCTTAATAATTGCAATAAAATAAAAGATTATTAAAGTATCACAATCTGATCTTAGATAGTAACACAATGAAGTAAAGGTAAAATCATGAAACATCTTTGCAGATTATATTTACAGTACTCAAACAAAAATATTTATGTACAAAATTTACAAATATATATGTATGTTTAAAATACTTACATTTAATTTAACAACCGGTTTGTACAGTAAAAGCTCTAGTACTAAACCAGAGACTTGCTAAGCCATAAAGGTGTTAAATTTAGCTGAACATGACTAGACTGCAATTTCTAACTACACTGGTTTTATTTTCTTTTCTTACTTAAAATGACTCAAGGATATTTTGAACTTCGTAATTCTTAGTAAGTATTGTTGATATGTCAACATGATATCTTATTTTATTTGCGAAGTGGACTTGTTTAATTGCTGTAGTTAATGTCCATTCTTCACTTAATCGTTGTTTTTACGAGGAGAATTCATATGTTTTATTTGTATTTATAGACTTTCTAAGTAAACGAAAAAATAAAAATGTCATAGTCCACAGTCTGATAAAATGTGTTATATTAATTATATTTTGTATGTACCAACCAAAATGTCAGCAATGCAATCAATGGTTTTGCTAGAAAGTATTTGCAAAAAATGTAAGAGCGAAATAAATATTTATGATGCTATTACGTAGTGTAGTAGTAAAATTTTATGTAATAGGAGTGGAGTTTAAATATTTAGGTAATTAGCAAACAAAGATTACTTTATTCAAATTCAAATTCAAATATTTTTATTCAAAATAAGAATGAATAAGCTTGAAGCTTTATTTTTTGAACGTCAAACACTAAAGTTACTGCCTCTGACCTGAGAAGAACCGGCGAAAAAACTCAGCGGGACATGTCTTTTTTTTACCAAAAATGTACATCATATTATTATTATTGACAGTTATTGATGTAACTACTTCCTTTAAATAAAAAAAAATTAAATAATAGAAAATTTTGTTTGCTAGGATGGTTAAATTATTGTTTTTTCAAAATTTCAATAGGTATGATGAACTAAAACAATACCTATCTTTGAATAAGCTATTATTGATTGTTGTTCATTGTTTTATTGTTCGAACTATTGTGTTATTTCTGTCTTATTACTCATTGCTATTCATAAATCATTAGTGTTCAATTAAAGGATATTTAATGAATGAACATAAGGTATTTATGGTTGATATGAAGTCTTGAAAAAAATCTATTTAAGTTATTCAAAAATATAATGTATTTTTACTGTATTTAAAGTGTTATTCCACACCTTTTGTAATTTAGTATAATGTATTTAATTAATGTATTTAAATACAATAATTAAATAAATCTTATCAATTGTTTTATAAATATAAGATCTGGTATTTATTTTACATATTTAATTATTTTTCAAGTATTTTTCAACAAAATATAAAAAAATGAAATTAAACTTAAGTTTAATTTCAGAATAAGATACTTATATTTATAAAACAATTGATAAGATTTTTTTTCATATAGGTACAAATAAAAATTTTCATACTTTGAATATGATTTATTGAGCACTTTCCTTCAGATTTATGCGTAACACAATAAATCGTGGTTCAGTTTTTAATAAATGTATAATTTTTAATTAAAGCGATATATCCAATTATTGCGAGCCTGATTATACAAGCCTGAATATTACTGGATTTTTTTCAAGGAGTAAATGTTGCGATTTATGTAGGCGAATCATCGTTACCCAACGCTTTCCTTATAACGCTACTGTAGCGTGTGGTCTATGAATATTGAAAATTGATAATGTTCTCATGTATTAAAGTTAAAAAAAATGAAATATTATAAATGTAAATATTATTATTAACATGAGTTGGGAGCAGAAGTAAGGCAATTGTGGTTCTCAAATCCCTTTGCCTACCCGCCTATTGAACAAAATATATACCAAAAATAAGATTTCACATACTTAAAAATAATAAAAATATTTTTAGTATATACTACAAGCTGTTAAAGGTTTCTGGGGTATCTTAGTAAATTAAGATATCAAATCGTGTAGCCTTTGCAATTTTCCGTTCGTAAGTAAATAATGCGCAAAATTATAAGAAAGGACAGATTATTTTTCTTTTTTCCAGTATATGTTAATAAAAATATAAAAAAAATATAAAGTCACAATCTATAAAAAGTAGCTCCTTATTGATTGCACCACACCTACTTAACAGATATTGATATGCACAGAGCATGTCACTGTCTACACCTACGTGTACGATATGCATTTAAATGTTTTACACTTATAATGCTGTATTATTGTGACACGATACATTTGATAAGTATACTCAATTTTATTTTATTGCATAACTGTATTCCTTCATATCTTCATTTAAGACAATAAATGGCAGTACTATACGTTCAGATATTTTTGAAGAGAAAAAGCTGAATGTGGATCTTTTTCGTCTGAAACGCACTGTTTTTAAACGTCTAGGCTAAATAATTTTTGTTGATGATAAGTATGTGATAATACTTTATAATAACTACTGTTGTTAAGATATAAGAGTATATGTTTTTGCATGACGTCTCTATTGTTTGTTTGTACAGTCGTCCATGTCGCGGGTGTCAAGTGAAAGTCTCGAAAGTATCGGC
>JAXGGP010000019.1:5842918-5856626 GCA_035584415.1 Eueides aliphera
TACAGTCACAAGCTTGTGCCGCTTCGCCACGACAGGCTGAAAAGCATATATAGACATAATAATGTAGTCCTCGCGTGCAGCTGATGGGACAGAAGTCTAATAGTATATAAAAAAATATTGCTATATTGTATAGGAGGCAGGATTAGTAATAAAAATATAAATAAACATGTGTGCAAAAAGTTTCGTTTTAATAAACAAAAAAAAATATCTATATAGACAAGAATAATAATATAATAATAAGTAATAGTCTTCATTTACCATTGTCGTAATATCGTTAACCGCGTATCAGGTAATGTTGCGATAAACCCTTTGTGATAACATAGAGCTCCTCAATTCTTAAAACGCTCGTAAACCCTAATTTCCTTCGGGAGGAAGCTTTGCAATATACACTGTATGATTCAGTAAAATGGTATGGTATGATGCAAGATTGTAATTTAAAGGTAAATGAAATATTTTGGATTACATAAATATATAAAAAAAAAACATCATTATTATTACTTTAGTAGACTTCATTTGTTGATTAAATTTTAGCTTTTAAAGATTATTCGTGAAAAGTGCACAGGTATTTTGAAACTGGAACACACCGTGTACACTTTGTAGTCCAAAATATAGGTTTCTGGTACACGTTTAATAAAAAAAAAAATATCTGTCATGTGCGAGTCGGATGTACGCGACATCGAGGGCTTTGTCAGACGGATAACAAAGTGTTTCTATAAAAGCTTCGCTTCCTCCTTTTGAGACACAGAACCCTAATTTGTTTTAAGCGTACGCGTTTTGCCGTAATGCAGGTTAGACGAGTCCATCCAAGGCACGAAAATGAAAAAAAATTAAATATCATTCCCTCACGTGCGTAGCAAATCCAGAGCCATAATATTTACAGTTCCATGCCTCTACTACAATGACTTAAGTGACTGAAAACGAATATTGTATCCTTAAATTTTATAATAAATAACCTTAATTTTTATTATACTTATATCAATTTAGCAAAGTTTAATAAAATTGGATTAACAATTTAAGAGCTACAAGCCCCTTTTTACTATATAGATATTTTTGCGGTATAGGACATTTAAAATTTTCTATTTTGTTACTTGTGTCAGACAAAAGCTAAGCTTATTTATTAGCAAGGAAATTATGGGTTAGGTTTCCAATAGACAGGGGTCTATTTAATATATTACCAATTTAATGTTCGTTGTGACAATATACGATCCACTAAGCTGAGTTCACATGCGAAAATTTGTAAAGATCGGATTACATCGATAAGAAGTTATTAAAATTGGTACCAGACTTACCCAGCCGTAGTGTGCTAATAATGAGATGTTCGAGATTAAATCTTACTGTACCTACACTGTTTATGTTAAAAAAGTTTTGTAATCTTTATTTACATTTTTTTTTATTTAAAGATACTTATTTTTTCTGGTACTACTAAACTGTTGGTAGTCAATTAATTCTTAGGTTTGCAATCTAATTTGTAGGACATATAAGTACCAAAAAAGAATATAACCGTTTGTTTGTATGTCGTGGCGCAGAGGCGTAAGCGTGCGACTGTAAACGCGAGGGGCTATGGTCTCGATTCCCACTCAAGGAAATATTTAATGTTTTATTTCTTCGCTCTGCTAACAATTATAAGGGAAAGGGAACGCTTTGTCTTAATATTAGGTTCCCAAGTTACTTCTGTCCTGTCCCGCTATGTGCGAGAGAGAACGTCAAACTGAAAAATCAGGAATACAAATATAATAATAACACGTCTGTATAATAATTATAGATATTGTAAAATATTATATAAGAAGTGCTTCTTTATATGTACTGTATTTCCCAAAACCAGCCAGCAAAAGCATTTGTATTATAAATAACATAATATTAAAATAATGAGAAGATATTTTATACGATACCAAGTTCTTGTTATAGAGAAATAAGTGTATTTATGTTTGTTGGTTAGATTCCGAATATCTGGCTAATTCTACCATTCAAGCGCTCTGACCACTAAGCCATTCGTTCTCACCAAGCTTCGTCGAAATTTTTATACGCTTGTTACAACTCAAAATTTTTATACGTTTTTAAATTTAGTATTTTTTCTTTCCTAAGTGTGGAATAACACTTTAAAACAGCAAAAATAATTCTACCATGTCTAACATTGTCCAATCATTCAAATGTATAAGTTTATGTGATTATATTCAAAACATACAAACACCTAATGTCGGTATAAGATACAGAAACGAATAAAAACACGAAATGTGTTTAGATTTTTACATGTATTTTACGTAAGTACGTAAAATATGGAGGTCTTCTGTTATACAAAATAATGGGGTTCAGTATACACGTTGGTGGCTAGTGGACTTAAGATTAGTATAAAATTATGACCTTTTCTTAAAGATAAAACACAGCTAGTGGATATAGTTACTGGTATATATCAGGCGGCCCATTTGTACTTCGCGTCCTCCGTAAATTCCTCGATTCTCTACTGCAGACATATCGTACCTACCATATAACTGCCCTAAAAATCTCAAGCTACAGGCTTCAGGATTTTTGGGTAGTTATACAAAATTTCATAGTATATCTTTAGATTTATCTACTTTATTAATTGGATACACTTATTAATGAAAATGTACTTATAATTCACATGTATGCTCTGAAGAGCACAACTCCGCACTCTTAAAGTAAGTCGTAAATTGTTAAATATTATAATTGCCGTTGCACTTATCGTATAATATTTATTATTATCAGTTATTACCAGTACGTGAGAAATATTATCGAAGATAAGAGATGCGTGACTGAATATTTTCCTAACAATAGTGCTTTGCCAGTTACAAAATGTTATTTTTGATATATTTTTATGAAATATAAACATGAATTTTCCTTATGAAATGCTTAATGATTTTAAAAGAATGCACATTTGCAGTAATTTAATATGTGTATGTGTTTGATTACAAATGGGAATATATGGCAATAAATAGAAAAGCCAGTCAAGTGCGACAACAACTCGCCCACTGAAGGTTCCGTACATATTCTAGGATTGTAGGTAAATGAGAAGTACAATTTAAAAAATTGACAACCTTAAGTTTTTAAGCAAATTATTATATTTCCATAAATTTACATAAAACTATAATTAATCGTACATTTAAATCTTCCTTAAGAATAATTTTATCCATTAGTGTAAGCCGCACGAAAATTCGTGTCGTCGTTTTTATGTTTATTGAAAACCGACAAACAAACGCAGCGATAGTACTTAGTTTTATGATATTTATACATATTATTTATTTATTTCTACGGTAGAACACGAACAAGGTATAAAAAGCACTGATCAAATAATTTACCGAAGTTACTAAACAATATTAAGCAACATTTTTGTGTGCTCTTATAATATAATTATTTTAAAATAGTAAAATTAGTATTGTTTTTAGGGAATTGAATATATTAGTAACATAATTAAAGCGAAACTAAAGATTTTACATTACAGGTATATTATTCATATTATTATAAATTAATATGGATGTTATTCTTGATATCGATAATTAAATAGAGCAACACTATAAACCAACAATTATTTGATAACAATAAAAAATAACGACATGACGGAAAGTGGTTTATTTTTTTATAAAACTAGAACTGGTGCTTTTTAATAGTTGCATATGCAGATATGTGTTGTTTAAATATTTATATTCATTTTAAAAAAATACTTAGTACCTTATCTTATATGTACCTAACGTATATAATAGTGCATCATAAAAAATATGCGTAGGAGCACATTATAGGCAAGCAAGCTCGTTAGTGACAGTTCCAGTATAGTCAATTACCCACGGTCTGTGCTTACAGATCGTATGAATACGTTTGTATACTCCTTAATCGTGGTGAGTGTGTTTGTGACGCTATGCTTCGCGTTCCAGTCAATTCCGCTAAGTGCCTTTCAACTGCATATCGGCCTCTCACTGGGGTAAGAGCCGCTATACTACTTATTGAATCGTATTAAGATATAATAGTTAGTACACACCGTGCACATAAAATCGATATGCCTCAATAAGTTTAAGTATAATCACGACCTGAGTATATAGATTTAATAGCCATACATTGTAGTTGATTTTGTTATTGTTTTATGATATTATTAGAGATGTTATTGATAAAATATACATTTGAAAATTAGATTGTAACTATTTTTAAAATACATAATAACGTATAATGGAAAGAAAAAAAAATATGTTCACATTTCACTAATGATACATAAAGGAATAGGGAAAGTAAATGAAAATTGAATGAATATACACACAATATTTGTATTTTATATATAAATCGAATGACGCTGCATTTAATATGTTAGATTTATTTTAGGTATGTTAAATTTATTTGTGCATTCAAAGGGAATATTGTACAATAATCAAAATATTGTACACTGTTGTTACCAGTTTTTCTCTCAGGGGCCAATATAAATAGACCTGAAACATTACTGACTCCTGGCCATGGGCCAACCCGTCGTAAAGGACTGGTTGTTGGGACCATGTGTTGTTGTCTAAAGACGACCAGCGGCTTTAGGCGTTTGCCCCTGTGACTTTTTGATTATTATCGCAAAGCAAGTTCTCACAGGGAATGGAGTATGTGAAACGGAAAATTATTGGGTATATATAAACTAAAAATAAATAATTCGTGGCGTTATTTGCATGGGAGTTCTGATCTAATTATTCTCTTCAAGAACGAGACCTTCTCCAATTTTTAGTAACATTTCAGAAAATTCTTAAGAATATGAACAACTATTTAGCTGGAGAGCTCAGCTAGGTAGTTGTTCATATTATAAAGAATAGATTTATAGAATAAATGTATAGCTAATATTGATTGATTGTTATTGTTTTTCCATATAGGCCACGAATAAGAATATTTCAAAGAGAAATATTTTAAAAAGTTGTCTGTAATTAGCTGAGAATAACATTTTTATATTGCCGATTGGCCTATCATCTCGACTAATGCCCCGCAACGTTTTATCAACTATGGCGTTTTTATGAAACATGGTAGACTTAAGTCATACAGCAAGGCAACAATCCTGAAACTATTATACTCTGTCATAATTTCGTGTAACAGAACATGTTCGTGCTTAAAAATTTTTAATATAATTGATATTCTATTACTACTTTTTATTACCTTGCATGCTTTTTCCATTTAAATATTCAATATGCAAATATTCTTTTTCTATTTAATGATTTAAATTTACCCAACATCATGAACAACTTTAGATAAGCCACAATTTTATTGTTTACTGTTATAATCTATAATTCTTTACTAGATATTCCATAGTTTTAATTTTATTACTCAGATTCGTGTACAGCATCCCGCATATGGCAAGGAAGACAGAGGGAACTTTCCGCCGTATCTGAGACATAGGATGTTGAGTAGTGAAACTCAACGCCGTGCTTTGTTTCCTTACCAGAACGAAGAAATTAAACATTAAATATTTAAGTAGAAAATGTCAATAAAAAATATCTGTCAAGCTGCAAATCTTTTCTTAATGCTATGTTTTATTATTTCTTATAGTTGGGCCGTTATGATTGTCCATCTTCCATATCTTCGTTTTAAATATGTCAATGTAAAATAATCATCACGCTCAATGATTTTTATTCGGACATCATTTCGTTATTTCTTATATTTTAGCTGGACCTTTATGATTGTGCATGACATGTTCCAGATGTTAGATTTTATAATGTCAATGCAAAATTGTCACCACGCGTAATAACTTTCGTTAAAACAGCATTTCAATATTTCTTATAGTATAGCTGGATTGTTAACTTTGTTCATCAAATGTTCCAGATATTTAATTTCAATATCAACTGTTTTTAAGGATACAGGTATTCTTACGATTGCTTCTCAATATATATTCTACAATATTTTGTTTGTCCGACAACATATTCAGTGCTTTAGCAAAAACAGTGACAGACACACGATTGAGACGAGAAATAAGGACAAACTTGTGACGCCTTGTTATCGGCTCCAAAAAGTAAATAAATAATTTGATAATAATGTCTGAGTATACGTATCTATAATAGTATTCCGCAGTGTATATAAATTTGCCACTGGAGAAGTTTAAAGTAAATGTAATTAACATTCCTTCACGTAATTAAGAAATCGTACTATACTGTCTAAGAATATTTGAATGATAAAAATATATTTAATAAAAATATATTTAATCAAAGATATTATTATATTTAATTAAGGTCATTTGAATTTCATGCAGGACGTTCCAGTTCCGTTTCACACATTCCGCCGAATTTGAGGCATTGCATGTTGAGTGGCGGAAATCAACGCCGCGCTTTGCCTTATTACTAAAGCAAAGAAATAAAACATTAAGTATTTAAATGAAAATATTGAGTATTTCATTTCCTCGGCCGGGGATCGAACCCAAAACCTATCGATTACAGTCATGTTCTGCGGCACACGCTTGTACCGCTGCGCCACGACAGGCCTCAATATTAAAAAGAGCAACTGTTGAGTTTCTTGCCGGCTCTTCTCAGCAGAACCACATTCTGAGCCGGTGGTCATTTTATGTTCTTGACGATTCAAAAGTGCTTGCTAAAATCTATTTGAATGAAGAATATTTTGACTTTGGATTTGAATTTTAATATACCATTGTAAAATTTTTATCACCATCTACAACTTTAACTATACAGTAAATATAGACGTATTTAATTATTTCTCATAGTTAATTTGGACCCCTCCAGTTTTTCATCAGGTGTGGAAGTATTCGAAATCAAATATAGCCTATGTAAAATCATTGAAATCGGTCCAACAGCTTAGAAGATGTGCTGATACATACAGACAAGCAGATAGACAAAAATTCGAAAATTTGTAGATTCGTATTCTATTACTTATTTTGAGTACCCTACGTCATTTTTTCGTAAATAGATTCAATGTGCAGACACGAATTTTTTTTACTGTTTTATTATAACATAGATTACCAAAATAAACCGTACTACCTAATTGTTTTTATCAATATATTTTGGTGTATCTATAAAATTTTATCAATTAATTACGTTTTTTCTTGTTCTTAATTATTTATCAATATAGAGTAAAACCGAGATAGATATAAATAGATGGCCCGATGCTATAAATTCAAATTACAAAAATAAAAAGGGCAAATACTTTGGTTAAGTACGTTCTACATGCGTCTCTTATTTTTGGTACACAACCTGATGGCAGTTTTATACGAGGATTATATTTGCAGCGAATCCTCAAAACGCCTAAAAACTTTAAATATATAAAATCATTGCTGCTTATTATTAAAATTACACATTTATTTTTTCAATATTACCTACTATTATTTAATTTACAACTTCATAATATATTTATCATTTTGTATATTTTTTTAGCTTCACGCTGTATTCCGCATACGACAGTTTATACAGAAGGAACTTGGAAACCACCAGTTAAGATACCTACTCCGTGTCGTTCCTCACTTTTCGCCAAATTTGAGGAGTTGCGTGTTGAGTTGAGATGACGGATTTTTTACCAGAGCGAAGAAATTTAAATACATCTTGATTTCCTCGAGTGGGATTTGTACCCACAACCTGCAAAGTTTACAGTCGCACGCTTGTGCCTTTGCCACAACAGGCATTAAATTTTTAAAATAAAAATATATTATCGAAACTAGAAGGCTTTTATAAAAGAATGTGGTTTTCGTCTATGTGTAGGTATGTTACATATTTTTTAAATTGTTTTTTATAGTATTTTGATAGTGATATTTGCAGCAAGATTAAAACCTTTTAATCTTCTATGACTGAAGCTCAGATAATTTGAGATTATTTTTTTGATTATCATTTACATTCCTATGTAAAATATTGAAATTTAAAAGAGCTTGAATTTAAAACAGTTTGAACAGCTGACGAGAAATGACTGGCAAGCGAATGATTGTCACGATCGTATGAATAATGACTGTGAGTTTGATACACATTCGAGTATATTCATCATTTTCCTGGTCTGGTAAGACAACTACGGTTACATTAGGTTGCGGAGAAATGGAGGGAAAATGGAGAATCGTAATTGTAAGATTTTCATGCTAATGCACAAAATAGTTTTTTATTTAAAAAAGAATTACACTTTATTTTCTATATAAAAAACATTCTCGCGCTCTTCATATTATTTCTATCTTAAATATGTGCCTATATTGATAAGAATTCTCTGTATATCTGTGGAATTTTTTCTAGAATAAACTACTTGAAAATGCACCAAAATTTGAATTTGAATTAAAATCGTTTGATAAATATATATATTACAAATTTCGGTGGAGTATTTGCAAGCATTTCTTACGTCTTTGTGCCGTAAAAAATGCTAAGATCATAGGTACTTTTTAATTCCTATGAAAATGGGTTATTTATTTATTTATTTATACTTTATTTCACGAACAATATTATAAGAATTAAAATAAACAAAAAGAGAAAAGGAAAGAAAATAACTACAATTTTGGTGTAAAAGGCGGCCTTATCACCACAGGTGATCTCTACCAGGCAACCCAACTTTAAAGTGACCAAAAGACAAAAGGAAAGTGGTTGGTGTACACGAGATTGTGGATGTCTTACATTACCTAAATTTTAAAGTTAAAAAAAAAATAAGTTATGTTTTTGTTTGTAGAACATTAATATTAAATTGGTAATAAAATATTAGAAAATGACATTCGGTCGATTTTAAAGTGAATAAAATTAGGAATTTACTTAATTTTAACTTATAGCAAAAATATTTTTTAATGTTTTTTTTTTATGAAGAGGAAAACAGTGTGATTAACTAGTTTAATATATGAATTCTTATACATATATGCTTACAATTGTTCACGCTTGTACCGCATGGATATCATTGATATCGTTACGGTATGGTACTGAATACCTACGCTATGACACTATTGAAAACGATAAGTTAAAATGATGTCATACAAACAAATTTTGCAAACTACGACTGAAATAAATATATATTTTTTTGTTAATAATATATATAATCTGTCTTAATTATATTTTTAAGAGAAGCCGAAACTAAAAAATGACTGATCACTATTTATACTTGCTATCTTCAGTCAATAAGTGCCTTTTTTATTATTTAAGGTATACATATGTAATAAATGTATCCAATAATACTTTATATTTTAACAAGATTTATAATTTTATATGGATGTTTAGTGATTAAAGTATTAGCAATAACAAAAAGTGATATATGCTTATAATAAATCTGTAACTGATCACTATTAATTGATACATGGAGAACACTGATTCATGGAAGTTATATAAAATAAAAATATTACAGAGCCCAAAAAAACGATTTTTTTAAATTTTTACCTGTGCGTTTGTACCAATCGTCTTAGAAACGGCTAATCAGATTTAAAGGCAGTTGATAACCTTCGATCAATATTTAGCTTCGCGTTGTATTCCTAGCGGGGTAGGCAGACAGAACGGAGAGTTTAACGCTACGGTCTTGGCATACGTTTTCAACATTTAATGTTTCTTTTATTCAAATCAGTCGTTAAATAAAATTTAATTCGTTACTTACTTACATTTGTTACGTTACTTACGTTATTTATAATATTTAATTTTACAAAATTGCTACAATTATAATATTTAATACTTTAGCTGAAATTTTAGTTTTCAATATATAAATTTCATCTTAAAAGGGGCAATTTATTTAGAATTGATATTGGAAAACAATATTGTGTATTCAAGCGGGCGAAGCCGTGGGCGGTTAGCTAGTTTTAAAAGTTACCTAATTTAGATTGTTTGCTTGAATATATCTCTTTATAGTGTTCATTCATTTGCAGCTGAACCCTTTTTAGACGAACTTACAGTGTCTTTGTCTTGTTCCCAACTTTGACGTTAAGAGTTTCACTATTAGGAACGACCTTACTCATGTAAGCAAAATGAGATACACATCACATAATAAAAATTTTTAAACATTTAGTTGTTATCATCGGACAAAATCAATATTATTTTAAATGGTTATACATTGAATGGCTATTTTTAATGGTTATACATTTTTTTTATTTATTTTTGTGATTACAGTTGATAACAGTAATTACGCATGGTAAATACCGCTTTACTAATGAGTTTAAACGTTCATGTATTTATACCTAATAGGTGTATTTTAAGCCACATTTTGTTCGTTTATATTCATTTACATCTTTGTCAGAATTGTCAGGAATTGAAAAAAAGATTTTGATAAATATAAGAAAGAAAATTCTTATGAAACATCTTATCTTATTTTTGAAAAATCTTATATAATATGAGATATTGAATTGCGTTATATAACAGCTCTTTACTTTAAAAGATTTTCATAGTTGGAATTGTTTTAATCCTATATAGACCAAGAAAATTTAATATTATCGGGTAAAACTACTTCTAGAATTAATTCAAAAGAGTAAGCAATTAATCTGATGTGTTTGATTTTTTCAGTATTTTTGCATTACTTAAATTTCATTAATTCATATTAGGAATCTATGTACTTAGATCTATTTAAAAAAAAAACTATATTAGTGTTTCTTCGGTTTGTTATATTAATGGTATTGAATCCCAATATTAATCTCAGCCTCTAAAAAATTGACTTGATGCTAAAAATTATCTACCTTATCTTCTATAAAGATTATTTTAAATTCTCTCTTAAAGTAATAATTATAAAAACTAACTCACCCAATAGAGTTTTTTGAAAGTCATATTATTGAATTATGATAAGGCTAAGTCTGAGATTAGACTCAATATAGATATACTTATCTATCTATACTATAATAAAACAGTAAAAAAGTCGTGTCTGTACATTGAATCTATTTATGAGAAAAATATGTACGGAGACTTAAAATACCTTATAGAATACGAATCTACAATTTTTATAATTTTTGTCTGTCTGTTTGTACCAGCACATCTTCTAAGCTACTGGACCGATTTCAGTTATTTTTTCTCTATTTCAAGGTATTTGGTCTGGGCAGGACATAGGCTATATTTGATTTCCAATACTTCTACACCTGATGAAGAAAAGCAGGAGTCCAGATTAACTATAAGAAATAATGATATGCGTCTATAACAAAAGTTGTATAAGGTGATGAGCACTCTACAATGGTATATTTAAATTAAAGATCTGAAACATCTGATGAACAACTTTAACAATCTAGCTAAACTATAAGAAATATTGAAATGCTGTCTTAACGAAACTTACTAAGCGTAGTGAGCATTTTGCATCAACATATTAAAATCGAAGGTCGGAAACATCTCATGAACAATCATAACGGTCCAGCTAAAGTATAAGAAATAATGAAAATATATATATTTTTTCTTTTTTATGGAAAAGACACGGCAAACAAGCGTGCGGGTTTCATGGTGGTAAGTGAACACTGCCGCCCATGGCCCCATGTTGCACCAAAAGAACTACAGGAGCGTTGCCTGTCTGCAAGGTGAACGGGCACCGGGGCCCGACATTACCCAATGCGAAACGCAGTGGCCAAAGCCACTACTTAACACCGATTTTTAATGCCAGGGGTGGTAATAATCCGGTCGAGTCTGCCCATACGTGTTCCCATTGCTGACAACAGGACTCTTCCACTCGTACTTTATTCGCCTCTTACGACACCATCAGTACCAGGGTGATCCTATTCTAAGGCGAAATCACACGGCTAGAAGCAAATGTGCTTGAACATGGTGAGCATTTTGTATTGACATTAAAATCCAACATCTGTAACATCTCGTTGACAATCATGAAGGTCCAGCTAAAGTATAAGAACTTAAAGTAATGATAGTGAACATTGTGAGGTGGTAAAATGAAAAATTGGGTGTGGTTCTGGCAGAGAAACGATGTGTGTCATACGTAAATACGTTTATGTAATCGCTTACACTTTTTTAAATCTTTATGAAGAAAAATATAAAAAAAGGAAAAATAATATAAAAAGCCTTAGATAAATTTCTTTAATATGATAGATAGTTTTGGTTTTTTATACTGTATTAAAACAGTAAAACAGGGCTCAAAATTAAACTAATTTAAAAGACTTTCCGCAGAATTTGAGGCTCAGCGCTTCGGTTTTGCCTTATTACCAGAGCGAAGAATTAAACATTAAATATTGAAATTGATTTTTTTTATTTATTTAATATTGCAATCTATCTGGGTATTCAGCAATAATTTTGTACTTAATCCAGGCTTGTGCGATACTTGTCCATTGTCAAGTTCGGTTTTCTTTTTTTTTAATTTACAGTCTAGATTAGATCCTGTGTTTTTTTTAGTTTGAGCCTTCTTGTTTTGTTAGGTGCATTCAAAAGATGTTAATATGTTTGGATGTTTTGTGATTCTGGTTTTATAGGATTTCATTTTATTTGTAATCTCTTGCTTGACTGTTGTCACATTTAAGTCTTTATGTAATCTGTCTTTAGTAACGTACCATGGTGCGTCTGTTATCATTCGAAGCAGCTTAGACTGAAATCTTTGCAATATCTCTACATTTGAATTAGCTGCTGAGCCCCACAGCTGTAGACCGTAACTCTAGACGGGTTTAAGTATAGGTTTGTATATTAGTAGTTTGCTTGATAGAGATAACTTTGACTTTCTATTAAGCATCCAGTACATTTTTCGTACCTGTAGGCCCATTGCCAGGCGTTTGGTGAATATATGTATTCTCCATGTGAGTTTTATGTCCAGATACACTCCTAAATATTTCGCCTCATCAGGAGATTTGTACTCCATTTAATAGGGCTAGGTATGACTGGGCATGTTTCCCGTCGGAGTGAAAACGTTACTTGAATCGATTTTGACCAATAAGCCATCTTCAAATATCATCAAGGCTTTTTTGTAGTTTTTGGGAGGCATTTTCGGCGATTTTATCTGTCGATATAACAGCTGTATTGTCAGCGAAAGTGAAAATATTAAATACTGCATTTCCTCGACTGGGGATCGAACCCAGAACCCGTCGGTTAGAGCTACACGCTTGTGCCGCTGCGCCACGACAGGCCTCAGGCCTCAGGCATCTATTATTTGCCTATAAAATATGACTTAACATAAAATTTCTACACCTGATGAAGAATGGTAAGAATAAAAATTGTGTGGCCAGATATTTCTCTTGGCAGAGTATACACAATGCATCCTAATAGTGGGGAATGTTACTATTAGCGGGTCTTGCTTTACGTTGTTCGAGGACCAACTTCTTTATACTTTTAAAAAAATATTGATGGTGTAGTGCTCCTTTGTTTCCACAGTCTTGGGGAGCATTGCGTCATTGTCAGTACCAGTAGTTTACAGCGGTTATTCGCTATAATGGTAGTGTTTTGTGACATCTTAGATCCTTCCAGATTTTGGGAAACGTACAAAATATTTTTAACAGAAGATTTTTTACGTACTCTTGGGCATAATGCGGATTGCAATGCCAGTCTAACAAATGAAAGAGCAATTAATTAATTAGCATTGGTTCTATCTTCCATCTTAATGACTATGATCTTCTATATCTTTTTTTGCTGAAACAAACTAACGCGTCTTAACGAGTTAATGAAAGCATACCCAAATTCACAACGGAACAAAGACAAATATTTAGTAAGGTAGTGTGCCCTAAGTAACGAACCTGTTTTTCTCATATGCTGCAGGAGGCACTGACAAGGGAAATTCTAGCAGAATCAAAACAACAAAAGTAATCAGAATTCAGGTAAAAATTACGCCACAAATTACTTATCTTTAGTTGAGTTTCTCATTTATTAGCAGGTAGTGGTGTTCCTGTTCACAATAATACTACATATATATA
>JAXGGP010000019.1:7102288-7113970 GCA_035584415.1 Eueides aliphera
TTATTAGATTAGTACCTTTACTTTTTTACATAAACTTTCACTTATCATTTATGGAGAAATAATTAAATATAAAATGGTAATGTATTTATATATAACTTACCATTTTTTATATAATAAGAAAAAAAAATGTTTTTTTAAGGAAATAATTATTTTACTTTTATCATATTGGTGTAGTTTACGCTTATATTTTGTTTTATTACATATTTGTTTTTTAAATCTTAAATACTAGATAAAGGTTTTAAATAAGACTAATATATCTTTGGATTATCGTTTTATTATGTAATCAAACTTATATTACTATTTACAAAACGAATAATAAACATTGAAAATACAATTCGTTTACCTAAATTAATGACTTAGTTATCACCCTACTTTGCAGCCTCTAGATGAGCTATCGACATGAAGTATATTTACAAAAACCAAACTAGGTTGCATTTTGAATGAGGTATTTTACAAATATTTTTGGCCTGCTTTACCATTGGGACCAACCGTGTCCGTGGCTTGCATGGTGCAAGGCAGGGCTATGACCATGGCTATGACCATGGCTGGAGTGGCTGTGAGCCTTATGGTGAACTGTCTTCACAATTGGTACTGGGTAATTCTTAACGACGTGAACTGGAACTTTTACTAATTTTACAATTGGAACTTTAACGATTTTTTCAACAGGCACCGGATGATCTACTGGCACCTGAACAACCTTTTCAACTGGTACTTTAACAATTTTCTCCACTGGATAAGGCACTGGTTTGTCAACTTTCACATGTTGAATTTTAACTACGGGGACAGGAATGTTTCTTACTACTGGCACTTGAACGGGATAGGGCTGTGGTACAGGAATTTGAACAGTTTGGGGAACTGGTACGGGTACAGGTTGGGGCACTCTGTGCGTAATCTCACGGACGACCTGATATGTCTCATCACGTACGCGATACTGTGTAGGAGCTCCGTTATTGTTAGCCAGTCCATGAATTTCAGTGATAACTGGTGCTTTAGGTCCTGGAGGTGGAGCATCTCCTCCAACTAACCCCACGCTGCCTATATTGGGCCTTTGTAAAGAAAATCCTGTACCAGATGAAGATACTCCAGGCCCTCCTAAAACACCTGATGATTGTGACAAAGAAACTCCAGGTGCTGAAAGGCCAGCACTAGGTCCTGAAAAGCCTACTCCAGGTAGAGCTGCACTAGCACTAACTGGTGGTGCAACAAGCTCCCCACTGAATCCAGGTCCTGGCAGGCCACTTGAACCAAAAGATACATCTGCTAGACCAGAGGGGCCTAGACCAACATTAGCACTGCCACTGGAAAATCCTCCACTGGAAAAGCCGCCACTAGAAAATTCGCTACTAGAAAATCCCCCACTAGAATATCCGCCTCCAATAAATCCGTCGCTGGAAAATTTTGCAGACGGGAGAGATCCTGCAGGAAAAGAGCTCGGGGAAAAACTTGATGATAAACTAGGTGCTGACAGGCTACCAAATGAGGAAGAGGATAAGCTACCATAATGGCCTAATTCTTCATGATGACTGTGTCCATGCAATATCCCTGCATAGCTGCTACTAAGTAAGATGGTTAACGTAGTCAATTTTGTCTGCAACAAGATAAACAAGAAATTTAAAATTACGTTTCAAGTTCATTAGCAATCATTGATATCTTATATCATATATTACTTACAAGTGTAGCCATGGTGTCTAGCTAACCGCTGGCTACTCAAGTAAAACTGTCTGTTCTTTAACAAGCTTAGCTTGTATGTGTATATTTTTTCGATTTCTGTCATATTTATATAGCTTTGTCGTTTATACAGTGCAAGCGACACCGAAATCAAATAAAAACTGGTTTAAGATACACCTTTCCTTTTCTAACGGATATATTATTCATCTGAATTAATTCCACTGCCGGTTACTTAATATATGTCCTACTAAGAAATATAGGCGCATCACTATTGGTTGCCTAATCAGTGACACATTGAGAAAAGCTCGTATTTATGTAAATTATGTTTATAATTTTTTACAAATCGAATGGCTAAAAAATTTATTGCTATCCAGTATTTTCATTTAGTTTTAAGTTTGTAAATTTGTTATTTAAACATTATAATTTTCATATTATTTACAAGCAAAGTATAATGATGTCATGGAACTATTCAATCACGTGTGGTGTGGCTTTCGAATACTGCGTAGGATAAGTTTTTTTTTTAGTTTTCTGATGAAATATATAAAAAGCAGCTTGATGTTGTATTCCACATATTGCAAGGGTAAGCAGAGGGAACCAAATATTAAGATACTCCATTTCCCACTTTCTATCCAATTTTAAAGAAGCTCGAGATTACGTGGCGTAATAAAACGTCGCGCATTATCTTATCACCAAAGCAAAAGAATAAAAATAATTAGTTTCCCAGTAGAAATTGACCCCACAACTGTTGTATTAATATACACATTTATACACAAACATAATTTACAAAAGTGAAATAACACATATTGTTTTCTTTCTTGCAAAAAAAAAATTAAAAACTAAGATTAGCTACTAACTCTTGCTGAATCTTCATATTAAACAAGTTTATTTTTACATTTTATTATAAGATTGAATCTAGCCAAAGGCAGCAGTCAATTGTCATCAATTATATCACGCTATGTACAAAGCGTTATAGTATTAAATAATTGGTAAATTTCTTTAGTGGACAATGCTCTGGGCAGGGTGATGCGTTTAGAAAGCGAGACATGCGCACACGCATTTGTCTTCTCGCTATATCTACAGTGTTCCTTGACACATAATGTTCAAATAATTAGAGAAAATGTTTTAATGAACATAAAAATTTTGTTATATTATCGCTTGACTGTATTAAATGTATGTAATCTTTTATATAAATTCTTATTATCAATGTTCTACATTCACATGAATTTCATAGCGACAGATCAAAGGAAACGCGGGAACACGCGCTTGAATTGCACTAGTAATTTTGATGAGTTTAAACATATAAATACAAATTTTAGAAAATATATATATATATATACAGTTAAAACTAATTTTTCATTAGAACGCCTTCTAAGAATAGTTTTTACTAAACACCTCCGTTACTAGTCTTAAGTGAAGAGAATACGTAAATTTTTTTTTATAGCTTCACACTGTATCTCGGGTAGGCAAAGGAAACTTGGAAACCTAGTGTTGAGAAAAGAGTTAGCCCTGTTCCATTTCCGTTACTTACTTTTCGTCTAATTTGAGGCATTATGTGTTGAGTGACGGAACTCAACGCCGCATTTTGCCTTGTTACCAGAGCGAGGAAATGAAAATATAAAATTTTTTAAAAACATTAAATATTTCATTTCCTCGAGTATCGAACCCACAACCTAATAGCAAACCAGTGTCTTATCGAGTGTCGATCACTAATTTGTGTTCATGACGTCACGTTTGGTTGGCCGATGGTGGCAAGTTTTGTAAATCTGTATTGACTTTGGTTATTTTTCACTTTTCAAATATTATTGTTTTTATGTTCGAAACAGATTTAAATCTCATGCATATTCTTTATTTGCGAGAAATGTATTTGTCGAATTCTAAATGATAAAAAGTCCAGAAATATAATGTAAGTTTTGAGAAGAAGTTCGGAATTCATCTATTTAGACTGGATTTATTTCAGAAATTTCTGCGTAACTGAACCAGAACCTTTACAAGGCTTGTGTAGAACTGAAAGAGCAGATAAAGTATCCCAACAATAAATTGTCAGGACCCTAGCGTGCTTATACACTCAAAATTGCCATCCAACGGAGGCATGAGTTCAATATATAATACATATTTGTTTTCGGCATCTATCTATTATTACAACGTCATAAAATAGTTACGACATACTAACACAAAACATTTTATGCAGGTGTTTTTATATAAAATTGCAGAAGGCTTTAGAAAAATGAAGGAAATCATTCAAGGCGAGGGGTCCTTTAGCTAAGAATAGGTGATTTAATAAATAAAATAAATAAAAAAAATCCTATCTCATAAATATGTACTTAAATATATCAATGTAATTAAAATAAAATGTATGCCACTACGGTAGCGCATATAGAAAATATTTATAAAACGGTGCGGTAGAGTTTTTAGATAATTTGAGTATATATTATATTTTACCCAACACGACACGCACCTCGGTGCCGCGCCTTCTTAGGCTACGGCATACCACGCTCGACTCGACTGCTTCCGTATATTAAAATGTGATCTCTAAAATCATTTTGTATATGCTCTAAATATGTACCTACGTCTTTTAATTAGATAAGGAATAATCCTGTATTTTCTAAATAATTTCGAATGTATCCTTTTTTTTTGTAGTTTGTGGTAAAGGTTACTGTAGGTTGTCCTTAAAAGATAGACACATGCTCTCTCGCACTTTTTTTCAATTCCTAAAGGTGAACAATTTTGTCATACATGGATATTGGGTAGACACAACAAACTCCTATGTTTTATAATATTACTATAGATCAATCTATTTATAATGATTTCATTTGTTTTTTTTTTCAGCATCACTCTTTTTCCTATACAACTATATATATACTGAAAATATTTCATATTTAAAGTGAAGGTATTGAATATAAATATTAAAATTGAAAATATTAAATACTTTATTTCCTCGAGTGGGGATCGAAGCCACAACCTGTCAGCTACAGTCACACGTTTGTGCCGGTGCCCCACGGCAGGTCGTTGAATTTCTCTTCATATGTTGGTTATTAGATATTAGCAAGTGAAATCAAGATTGGGAAAATTGATATATTCGTCATTCGTCACGTAAAAAAATATGTTAATTCGGAAATATTTGTTAATCATTATGTAATTTTTTTTATATTTTAAATTAGGTTAGGTACATCTAAATTAAAGATATATAACGATTTAGGATCAAATTAAAGCAACATTCTCGGTATAATAATAATACATATTTTAAAATTTACATATCTTGCAAGTTATCACAAAAAAGAATTAAGAAATCATGACATGCAATCTAAATACAATTAATATGCTTGCCTTTACAAATAGCTAGAATTCCTTAACTTAGAATTTGAACGTATCATCGTAACAAAAAATCATATTTTCACATCTTTTAATAAAAAATAATAATATATATTTTATTGCTTATCTAAAGAACGTGCTAGTATTGTTTATTTGGTTGTCTAAGCTGGCTAGGGTTGATTATTTATCATAACTAGCTACATGGTGTATCCCACCTGAGGCAGGGTAGGCAGAGGGAACCCGGGAACCTAGTGTTAAGACACTCCTTTCCACCTCCATTCCCCACTTTCCGCCGAATTTAAGTTGAGTGACATTGTGTGTTGAGCGGCGTACCTCAACGTACCGCTTTGCCTTATTTCCAGAGCGAAGAAATGAAAAATTAAATATTTAAATTGAAAATATTAAATATTTCATTTTCTCGACTGGGGCTCGAACCCAGAACCTGTCGGTTACCGTTACACGCTTGTGCCGCTGCGCCACGACAGGCGTCAATTAATCAGGCCTTTATTACAACTGCATACTATAAATAAATGCTATAAAAAATAAATTACTTTTAAAACATTATAAAGGTTCAATACATTTTAAACTGCATATATTTTAAGAACTTTTTAGAAATATCCAGGAACATCATTTTCATTCATTTAAATTAGTTAAAAATGCTTACATCTATTCATTAATTAAAAAAATTAAATAAAAAAATGAAACCAGGCAATTCCAATGTCATTAAATGTGTATTTATATAATAACAACAACAAAAAAAACAAATAATATAGTAACTTATCACAATAAAAAAATATTTACACTATATCAAATTAATACATAATGATCTTAAATACTACATTATTATTTACAAAACAAACAATTCTGATAAATGCGATGTTTATGAAAATTCTTATATTATTATATTTACTTATGTACTGATTAAGAAGAAACTAACAACCAAGAAAAAATTGAGAACTTATTGTTCTTAGGTAAAATTATTAAAAAAAAAAGAATTGAAAAATATTTTTTTAAATAAACAAATAGAAGGAAAAATCATTCTATCAGCCGACCCTGAATCACTTTGTAAGTATGTAGTTAGCATCTGTGTAGGGAGATTTTTACCTAAAGATAATTCCTTAGAATTGGCATTTGGCAAAAACGAATGCTACTTATTAAATATTTTAACATTAAAGTGTTATTTAACGTTTGAGATTTGTACCCGCACTCCTTGGAAACCATCCAATTAGTCAAGTTTCTTCACTCCGTGAATATTTTACTCGTTGCTAAGGAAAGCGCTCGCCATTATAGATGTCATAAAAGGAATTTGTAAACGGATTAACAAGGCCGCTGTTTAAAGCTATTTCAATGTTTTTGTTTTTTATTTTTAATTGAAAAATTTGTTGTAACTGTGAGACGTCAAACTATTTTGAAGAAAGCTTATTATGTATTTCACTTCGTAGGCCTTATTTCCTTTCCACATATCTATTACTAATTAAAAAACGACATTATAAGAATTAGATACTTTACATTCATTAATTAACCAATGGTAATAAACTACTAGGCGCCGAATGTATTTCAGCTCCTTGAAAACCGTCCAATTGGTCAGAAGGCTTGGATATTAGTAGCCGTACTAACAGGCGACGATCGTTGCAAAACATACAAGTTTCATAGTGACTATAATATTTAAAAAGAAATTAAATTAAAAAAGGAAATTATTACAATACATAAATATCATTTAAGTAAAATTATTAAAGCTGGGCTTTCATAAAAAACAATGTTTTTATGTCTTTAACTTAAGGTTATTCAACAATAATTCATTAAACAATAAGAGCCGACACAGTTAATGCATTTAGTATTTTAGTTTTAATCTATTAAATTTTTAGTATACTAAGTTTGTACAGATTTAACCATGAAATGATCATTTTACACTGATTTATCATCTTTAATATCTCCCTCTTCTTCTGTAACAGAAAGAGATCGTTTAATTGGGCCCATATCATCGGTTAAAGTAGCACCAGCTTCAAATAGAGGCTCAGTTTTGTAAATTCTTAGCATTTTAGGCTTAACTACACGACGTCTTTGAACCATTTTATCTCCTTTGTGGACTGCCCTATGACGTGAATTGTGAGGAGGTGGAGGTTTTAGCAACGGATAAGGCCCATCAAATTCTAATTTGGGATATTTTCTCTTCAAAGAGTACCTACCGCTGTATGCAATACTTGGATGTTTATGTTTTTCGTTTGTCGATCTATGACTCGAATTGTAAATGTTTTTGTATCTATTGTCACTTAAATTCGATTCTTCATTTGCCTCGGTTATATCTGATAAATCTGTACTTCCCTCATCTTCTTCCACGACTGCCCCAATGGGATGATTGTTTGATGAATCTGCAATAGGAATGTTTTCCGGTTCTTCTTCACTTCGTGAATATTTTACTCCTTGGTAAGGAAAGCGCCCGCCATTATAGATGTCATAAAAGGAGTTTGTAAACGGATTAAAAAGGCCGCTATTTAAAGCTATTCCATTGTTCTCGTTTTTTAATTGAAAAAGTTGTTGTAACTGTGAGATGTCAAACTTCGTTGATAAAGGCTTATGTATTTCACTTCGAAGTGATGGCATTCGGCTGTCGTCAACCGCTGGCTTACCTTTCAACATATCCTCTACTAATTTAAGATCAACATTATAAGGATTAGATACTTTAAAGCCATTAATCATTGGTAATAAACTACTAGACGCCGATTCAATTTCAGGTCGGCCGATGCTTGGATTAGTTTGCTTATGGACCATTAATTTATTAAGTATCTCCGCAGCTACATCAATGTGATGATTTTGAACATTTTGATTTACACGAGGAGGTAACGGTGTTGGAATATTACTCTGTTCGTAATTACTGTTTCGGTTTCGCTGTAGTTCAGAATTATGATTTTGAGTTAACCGGTAGGGTATATCATTGAATTTTAATAAGTTTGAAATATCAGCATTTTGAGAGAGTGCTAAGCTTTGTAGATGCGAATTTGCTGGGGGTTGAATATGATCATACTGACTATTCCCTATTTGCCCAGCCAAATTTAAAGACTGAGTTAAATCAATATAACGCTTGTCTCCCGATTCTGAGCCTTGATTATTTAATGGTACTTGATGTTTCTCGTAACTGTGCTCAAATTGTTTTATTTTATCTGGCGAATCTTGAGGTTTTGATCTAATTGAATATAATGTGTTTCTGTCTTTATAATAGGAATCCATAGCATGTTTTAAAAACTGTTTTTGAGCTTGAGCTTGCTGAGCTAGTTCTTTATAATATGCAAAATTACTATATTTATTATTTGAGTCAACATCAGAAGACGTTTTACTAGATGAATCAGAACTTTGTAGGACATTAGAAACGTCTATCGGTACTATATTTTTTAGTGCCTTTTCGTGGTCAAATGGTAGTTTTTGTCCATTATCTATAATTTCCTTATGATTATATATAAGAGGGTTAACCGTAACCGTTTCAGAAATATCATTATATTGTTTATTCCGTTGTTTATCAATGTCATTATTATAAAATGAATTACCATTGTAATTCGTAGAAAAATATTTATTAACTTCTAATTGCTGCTTATAATTTTCATGTGCCTTTGCAGCAGCTTTCACAAATTCCTCTGGTTCTAATTTTTCTGTTACTGGTTTTATATTTTGGTCATAACCATATGCCTTGCTAGAGTCCATCTGAAAATTTACTTGACTAATTGCTCCAGTCTCCGGTTGTAAACTATGAATTTGATATTTAAAATAATTATTTTTTGTTGATATTTCCGGTTCAAGTGAAGATTTTTTTTCTGACAAATTCCATCCGTAATCACCATGAGAATAAACATCAGATTGACTAGTATCGTGTTCAAAATTTCTAGCTTGATTTTTTACATTGTTATACACTTGATAATCTGGTTGAGCATAGTTATAATATAGATTATTGGCAGCAGGGATATTACCATTTCGATTTATGTCACTACTGGATAGATCTGTGACATGTGTATCGGGCTGATTATTTTGCTGATTGTTGTTATATTTAAAAATTGGATAATTTTTTTGAGAGTACATTTCAGATTTTGGCAAAGCATTTAATGCAGCACTTATAGGAGTTTGCCAATAGTTAATTGAATGTTCAGGATATATAGATGTATTAGGAGATATGGTTGATGAAATAAAATCTGTTATCTGATATTGGTTCTGATTATGCATTGGATATCTAATCCCATTTGCCGAGTTATCGTAATGATCAATCTGCATTGATTTACCGAAGCCATTCGACCTTTCGTAGTTGTTAACGAGAGCACTAAGTCTGTTATTATTTTCGACGTTTTCAGACTGACTATTAGACACCGGAGAGGAAACATATTGCTGGAAATTTTGTGGACTAGAAAGATATATTGGAGAAGAACTTGAAACGTATGTATTAACCGGTGTACCTATATATTGAGAATTTGGTATAGCTGAAGATAGGTAGGAAGGAATCGGTGTACTTTGTGTTGCTTCAACGTTGTACATGTAAGGATTATACTGATATGAGTTCGAATTACTCTGGTAAGTTGGAGTATATGATTTTGGTTCACTCGTTGATATTTGATTTGACTGTTGATCATAATTAGAAGCTGGTATGGTTGAATATTGATACTGTGGTTGCGGAGTAGCTGTGTAAGGTAAAGCAGTCATTTGAGTAGAGAGTTGATGCTGTTGGTGATATTGATTTTCAGATTTCATTTTTTGCAAAAAATCGTCAGGGGGTAAAGAATAATGCATTGCTGGGTACTGATTACTTGCTCCTGTGCTACTATCAATTGGAACATAATTTTGTTGTGACGTTTGGTCGTCTTCTTGCTGTTGTTGAAATGGGTTTTTTATACGATAAACTTTTCTGATCCTGCTGCGATCACTTCGAATAAAATCGCCATTATTTTTATCAGTTAATTGGTACTGAGTATTCAACGAACCCATAGAAGGAACATGGACGGTTTCCGTTGCTCTATCGTTAACGGAGTACTGTTGTAAACGAAGCAAATCTTCGTTACTAAAAACATCTTGACAGCCAGCTATTTTGATAATAAAAATGGCGACTAGTATCCGTATCTGAAACAATATAAAAATTTAATTAGAAACAAATAAATATTAATAACATAAATCTAAAGTTACTTTATATTACTTTGGTAACATAATAATTTAGCAAATTTATTATCAGAAAATTCAAAATCTTTTAGATATTTTTTTATTTCCTGGGGAATAATGAGACCACCTATGAAAAGATAACTTCTGTCTAAACTTTTTATCTTATATTCACGTTACATTCCTTATATGAAAATAAGGGCAGAGGAAACATGCGTTAAGACATATTTTCTGTCCAATTTTAAAGGCATTGCGCGTTTAACGGCGAAACTTAACGCCACACCTAAGTCAGAATCGACCCCACAATTAAATTATTTAAGTCGCCACTGTTCCACTGTGTCACAAATACCATGATTTATTTTCATGGCTGCTAAATTCAATCAACTCGGGTCTCGAAGAATAAAAATAGTCCTATATCCATCGCATATATTCATAATTTATTAACTATCAAATACAACTATTATTATTTTATCAAATTCTTTATAATATTTTTACACTAGACCATTATTATACGATCATAATAATGTAGTGATATAGTATATATATATATATATATATATATATAAATTTACATATATATTTGTATATGATGTTATATGGCTATGTCGGTTTCCTTTAAGAACATTAGATACAGTATATCTACAAAGGGCGAAGGGCAAACGATAACCTTAACCTAAGGGGATAGCATGACTAATACGGAATAGTTTCTATAAATAGTTATAATCGACAAGTCTAGACACCGTGGGAATTCAAGAGTATATAGGTAGGCAGGTGCAAAAACTTTCACTTACTTAATACTTACACTTATGTAAATATATATTGAAAAACAATAATATAATTGAGTGTGGCGAATATGATATAATTAGGTAGACTTTCTTTATCGTCTATACCATGAAGATATTTTTTTGGAAAACTAGCTTGGTGAGTTACTTTACGCAATATCTTTCAATAAGTAGTAAAAAGAGTGACGGAACGCTATTTCTGTCTACAAAATGAAAAGATATATACAAAAAGATAAATTAGTGGTCAAAAATAACAAAATATTCAGATGAAACAATTTAAAACGACAATGAGAACTCATCTAAATAATCTTGATAGGTAGCTATACTTGAAACATTACTATTCAACAAAGCCAAAGGCAAAGGTCATCGCGACAACTGAATCTTCAATGCATTTTCTCTGCCCTTTAGGAGTCACGACAAGGATGCGGGGAAAGCGTTTATTAACGAGTTGTGCTTGCGTTGTTTATTAGACAGGCAGTTTATTCAATAGACATACAGCTTATACTATTACTGTAATGTAATTTTATATACAAATTCCTTTTCCGCCGCAAAAGTGACTTTATTTTTTGGTGAATTTATATTCAATTCCATCATATTTTCATTTACAGCGTGTTTAGGAAACAAAGTGATTTATTTTTTGAAAAAAAAAAAATAAAAATTGCCTTGCCAAGTTTCTTTATTATTTTTGTAAATGCTAAGACTTAAATAGGTAACTGCTACAAAAATGTAAGCTTTTTGGCAATATAACAAATGTGAATATAAAAACTTCAAGAGAAAGGATACCATACAAAAGCAGAAA
>JAXGGP010000019.1:7257018-7270447 GCA_035584415.1 Eueides aliphera
CCCGTGTAGCACCAGCTACAGCTACAGGTGCGTTGCCGGTCTGTAAGGTAAATGGGCACCGGGGACTGGCATTACCCAATGCAAAACGCAGTGGCCAAAGCCACTACTTAACGCCTGTTTTATATGCCCGGGATGGTAACAGTCCGGTCGAGTCTGCCCATGCATGTTGCCATTGCTGACTGCGACGTGACTCGTAAAATCATTTCTATCAAGATAGAATCCACATAATCAGTATCAACTATTGAATATTTTAATTACTTTAAAGTTAATATTATTAAAAAATAATAAGTGAAATTATAGATACAGTGAAATTTTATACCTACATGTTCTCTATTTAAAATTCGTTATTTTTGATGTTGGTGCTACCCAAGAACATACTAATAAGAGATGGCTACTAAACATACCAACTTTTGTTCGGCTAAAAATGTTTATGTTATGGAACGACTAGTAGGTAAATGGTATAATTTAACCTTGGCATTTTTATTAATGAAATAATGAGGATGACAATTTAATAAATAGGTAATTAAATATCCCTGGCAAAGTAAGTAACACTTAATACTAATATGACAGCGTAATAAAACATGTTTCATTATATTTTGGCTAATGTATAACAAATTATTCTTTTATACATATTAAAAATTTTATAAATTAAAATATTATCTAAATATTTTAAATCAATCTGAGAAAGATTTAGTCTGTCATTTGAAATTTGTACTTATTCACACTACCGCCAACGATTCTTTAAATAGGTACCACGCGTACATTCCTCGATTCTTACAGAATTTACATAAATAATAAATTATAAAGAAAAGACTTGTCCTCGTATTCACTTTTAATTCAAAATTAATGACAAAGGACAACAAAATAATGACTAATACCAGCAGGTTTTGAAAGTATATAAAAACAATAAAATCAAGATAAGACTAAAGGAAAGAAAGATGAATGCCGCAGACTCCTCGTAGAAACCCATCCCCCCATTGGGCACATCCAGCAAATCAGAGATAAAAAATGGTAAGAAATGAGTTGAAATGATAAAAAAATCAAGTTGATGAGACAAGACGAGCGAGATAAGTATACAGAGTTCGTAGTATTTGGGTCTCCGCTCTCTCTGGATGCCTCGCTAGCCATAAAGCTGGTGGTAAATACTTATCTTAGGAAATTAAATTACGTTAATATTTTTTAGTAACGACAAAAATCATAATCCAATTTTATTTTGATATATGTTAACAATAAAAGTGTCATTACTTGAAAAGTAATCGTGAAAAACTGTTTTTTTTTAATTTAACTATGATTAAGACTTATTAAGTCTAAAAAACTTTGTAACAAAAGTCCCCATTTTTCTAAAAATAAACTCGATAAGAGTAGTCAAGAGTTATTTACACTTTTGAAGACTTATAACTGCTAATTTGAAAAAAATAAAAATTCTAATATAATATAGACCCATTAGAAGTTAGAGGTTTGAAGGCTTTTTAAGAGTTAGTTCCAATAAATTATTCCTCCAGGGACACGACGAATATGTGTATTAAGCATCTGGGCGGTAGTACCCCCGCCAAGACGAACCAAGCGAAGCGCAAGGGCATTGCCTACCTTTTCTCGAAGTGTTTCGTCTTTTTTATTACAACTTATATTCTCAAAATATGATGTCAATAATAGATTGATTAAACATACAAAGTCTCAATTGAATAACTCAAATATTTTAGATTTTATTGATATCTAAAATACATGGATTTTGTCACTGACACACTGTTGATCATCAAATTGTTTGGCTACTTCCGGAAGTGCTAGAAAGCTGAAATTTGATATGTAAGTCCTAGGCTTGGCTGTTTCGATACTTACTTCAGAAACTAAATGACCTGCACAACAGTAGCGAAACGTCGAAGTCCTACATTTTTACTAATATGAAGAATATGTGCAGTTTGGGTCGGTAGAGTTAGGCCGTGTAGATTCATAAGCTTGGCTCTACATGAGATCTGATATCTTTTTCACAGGGCAAACCTTATGTGGTCGTCTTGGCAACATTTTACATGAAATGTTTATGGTGGCATTTCAGTTCTTTTTGTAAGTTGTAGTTCCTATTAATATTTGGTATAGTACCTTGTGGTAGAAAATAAACACAAATAAAAATTAAAGCTTCTATTAAATCCCCATGAGTGAACACTGAATCCATATAGATCTACGAGTCTTTTTTCGGTAAAGTCGAGAAGCTACGCAATACTCATTTATTATGTTTACTAAGGAATATCATTAATCTTTATAGAGAAATGACAATAATAACTAACTATAAATCTTTTGTTATTATTAAAACCTTTAAGGACTTTTTCTTACATTCTTAGGAGTAATTATCAATTATTGTCATAATAACCTACCGTAGCCAATATAAAGTTTTAAGTCGTTTACATATAACAGTTAATGGGTAGCCCTTCATAGGCCTCACATTGCGCGTCTCCAGCTTTTTAACCTGACTGACACTGGCGCGCGTCTCGGTATACTTTTTTATTCATAATACATTACAATAATATCTTAAATTGTGCAAGTGTTATCAGTAAAAATGGGAAAAAATTCCTACACTTTGTTTATTACATTCGAATATTAACAAGCCCATAGAATAATAAAGATACTTGCTTTTTTTTCATTAAAATCTATAAAAAGGTAAATAGGTAAATACACTCTGTTTGTTCAATTTAATATTTACTATTAAATTAAATCAAATCAAAATATTCTTTATTCAATTAGGCCATTACAAGCACTTTTAATTCGTAAAGTTACCACCGTATTGTTTATTAGGCATAATTTATTGACCCAAGCTTTTTTCAGTCGGCCGGATATCCAAAAATTCATTTAGTATTGAATTTTTGAAAATAAACTTGATTCGATTATTTTGATGTCTACTTATCAATAAAAAAATATATAAAAATGTAGCGATAATCGTAATTAGCAACCGATAGCGAAAATTTACGTTAGAGAAAACCTGACGTTTAATATATTATATTAATTATATATAGTAATTTCTTATCTTCGGTGTAGGTATATAGTATACTAGAGGCTTCGAACGCCGCGACTTCGACCGCAAAGAAACACTATCGTAACGTACTATAGCGTAAGCTCTCATCTTCGGTCTATCGGTAGCTACTGCAATATGCTCGTATAAACAATACAACATGCAGATTTTTGAACACGTGAGCAACTCACATAGAGCTGCTCATGCCTGCTACCTTGAAGGTTTAGCCCTGCGATTTCTCGATTCTATCAATTAGGAATCAATTATGTGGGAACTCTGGGAGAAAAGTAGCCTACATGTTATTCTGGGCCTTTATCTACTTATATACCAATAATAATAAAATAATTTGATCGTAGTCGGTTCGATTATATTTGCGTAAAAGAGTAACAAACATCCATACATACTCTACAAACTTTCGCATTTATATCTTATGCAAAACAATGAAAAACCTTTAATTGCTTACGTCTTGAATTTTCTATATAGTTTTGATGTTATAGAAATGAAATAATAAAATAGTAATATTTTTGGTAATAAACGACGACTAAAAATAATATAGTAATAAAAAATTATAGAGTAAACATAAAACTTAAAACTACAACTTGATATCGTTTATACATATATTTAAAGCGCCATCTCTTATTCATATATAAAACGATAGAAAGTTATAAATAAAAAAATAACGATTTATTTCATGCTAAAACTTAATCTAAACAACTTTTTTCAATATTATATCGTTAAAATCCTATAAAAGATATTGTTATTTTAAGGAAGATAGCGTATTATTATACTTATAGATCGTAATGTATTATGATTCATTTCGCAAAGTCTGTACTTCAATTATTGCCATTATTAAAATTCTACGTATATTTTAATTATCCATTTTTTAAATGTTACAAAAGCTTGAGGTGATATCTAACTATACAAAATTATTTATAATATTTTTTTTAAGCCAAAGTATTAAGAAATATCTATAAAAACACTATTTTATGCGAAATAGCGAACAGCTAAAAAGTGAATGCTTAAATACAGACGTTTCTAAAAGAGCCATTACAGCCTAAGGCTGGTTTGTCAGATTATTGATGCGGTGGTTTGAATCACGTTTGAATTGAAGTGCGAAGCTTCGCATATACTTTTATTGGTGATATATTAACATTGATATAAATAAATTATCAATGAACTTTTAAATTTGTAGTTAGTAAGTGAATTTGAGTGTGCTTGTGTATTAAAGTGGTAATCATGGTTTTGGCTGAAAGAAGTAATGATGTTCGAAACGGGAAGCGTTCGCGAGGGCCAAGCCCGAATGTTCACGGTAGTCCTGATTCCAGTTCAGAGGACGAGAATGGTAAGGTTTATGTTTATATTAGGCTGGTACATATTATATGTTGGTGTAATCTGGGGCTTCCTACGGCATGACATTGGTATTTAAGTTACGTGCAGTACGAACATACGCTAAATAATTATAACATCAAATGGTCTCTATAAAAACAACCAGCTTATATTTGATTAATCGCCGTGATACTATCTAACAAACTCTCATCATGCTTTATTTTTATGCTTCTCTTCATCTGCCTTCATGCTGCGCTCATCTCATCAACAATTATAACAACAAAACCAAGCAGTAGTGCCATTTGCAGCGGAAAAGATCAGAGTGGGCCGAGATTTTCAGGCCATATGCCCTGAACTAGAACCCTTGGAGCAAAGGAAACCTGATCAAATATCCGACCGAGCCCTGCTTGTTTGGTCACCAACTTCTGATATATCTGACATTAAATGTAAGTTGTGTAACATATTTATTTATTATTTGATTGAATACAGCTGTGCTTCTGGTCTACATTATAATAACAATTCTTTTAGTGGATGAATACATAACTACAGCAAAAGAGAAATATGGATACAATGGTGAACAGGCACTTGGGATGTTATTCTGGCATAAACATGACCTTAACAGAGCTTCAATGGATCTTGCTAATTTTACTCCATTTCCTGATGAATGGACAGTGGAAGACAAAGTGTTGTTTGAACAAGCTTTTCAATTTCATGGCAAAAGTTTTCACAGAATACGACAAATGGTGTGTTAGTTTATTTATTCTTTTAATCTTTATATCATTATACTGAACTATGATAAGTTAAAGTTGTCTACATCTATATTAAATTATCAAAATAAAGACAATGGTGCATTAGCTCAGCATCAGTCTATATCTGAAGTCATGAGATTGATTCCAACCCAAGAGAATAAATTATTTTAATTTTCTTGTCCTGGTAACAAAATAAAGGCATTCCTGCTGCTTCTCACGTGGGAGTTAAGTGGTAGTACTACCAGTCAGCATACAATGTCTTGTAAATTAGTTAGTGTGAGATAATTTGATGTATTCAGATACTAGATTTAAACCTTTCTTATTACCTCTTTTGTTATATTAAGAATAAAGTATGAAGCTATATAATTTATAATAATAATATAATTTCTTGTAGTTGCCGGATAAATCTATAGCATCCCTTGTTAAATATTATTATTCATGGAAAAAGACAAGGTCACGGACATCCTTAATGGATGTTGTGAGTGAAGGTCGCAATGCTGCAAGTTCCAGAACAGGAAAGAGAGAATCTGGAGCTGGTTCAGAACCTGGTGGCTCAGATAAAGATTCAGATAATGATGAAAAGGTATGTTATTTTACTTATATTTGTTAAGCTTTTATTATTAAGTATGCAGTTTCATTCTATCATTAAAAATTAAGAAGGCTAATAATCCTTTGTTGATTCACATAGTGTATCTGGATTGTCCAATGATTATTGCCCTTAGATAAAGTCACTGATGCCATGGTAAATAGAAATGCAGAGTAGATTTTTATTTTTTACAAATTTATTTTTAACATTTCTAAACTGTTAGTGCACAATAATGATGGTAAAGAAAAATTATGAGCGACTTGCTTGAGCTTGATTATTTTAGGTTCTATTACATGATATCATGTATGTTCCATCTAGAGACAGTGATTAGTTACAATCTTATTATATGTATATAAATCTTAATATTGTGGGATCACTAAGCCATGTGAATTTATGCCTTATAATTATATGTCATGAAAACATATGATTTAGTGGTTGGATGGACAGCTCATAAACAGTTTCCAAGAAATTCAAATTCTAGATCAGTTATGTCAAAAAGTTTATACCTTACCTAATAATATATTTGTAAACATTATTTTCACTTAACATTTCACATACAACTACTTTGTTCTAAATTTCAATAATTGTACTGGAGTAATTTTTATGGATTTAGTATTGTATGAATAGTACATATGATAGTTATTATGTTGGTAATGACAGAAGTGGACTTTACACCGCGGTATAGTCCGAGGAGGCAAGCCCCTGCCGGCCGTCGGGCCTACGCTTCGCGGCCATCATGGCGAGGTGGGTTTGTTTCCCGAAGTATTGTCATATTGTAATCATTATTGTTCAGGGTACATGACCATTCTGAAAATGTTATCATATTAACTTTATTCCAACAATTTCTTTTATGTAAACACATTTTGTTGCAGTAGAATTTTTGATAGAATCTTATAGAAGGTATATTTCTATAATGTAATTCAGACTAAATAAAAAGATTATATTTTGTCATGTACCCTCCTTGATGTTCTGTCTTCAAATATATTTATATATCAGTGTGTTGTTATCCATTTGATATGATACAGTGTTCTCGTTCTGGCTGTATAGCCACACTTTCATACATGCACAACTCATAAAATCCAATTATCATTTTGATTGTGGCAGCATTGCTTTTATCTTCTTGTCCTTCATGGTCATAAATAGTTATTGAAACAAAAATGATTATAAAGTGGTCATGTTAAATAGGTGTGAACATGAAATTTATAGTCATTTAATTTTTAATTATTCATTGTGCATATCTTCTTATATTTAACTTTGTGGATTTAATTAATTATTGCTCAATGCAATTTAACTTAAAACATTACAATAGTAGGATGATAATCTCATGATATTTTCATTGCCTGCTTATTTAATTTGCTTATTTTTAGTTAACTGCTCTGCATTTTTATCTACTGACTATTATCATGCACTTGTATATATATTTAATTCATTATAACCAATCAAAGTTTTAAGTTTAATATCAAACTATTATCTCTTGTTTTCATCATATTTCATATATTGTTATTTCTGACTTAAGATTTATTGTAATGTTTATTACAAAATGGGAGGACAACAATATAATTCCTTAAGATAAACGATAAAATTTATATATGCACTATATCATTTGTGCAATATTCTTAGTGAGAGCTATTAATATGGCACCTTTACCTGTTCCCCAATCACCCACCAGTCCCCGCATGCTTCCTTTAACAGCCCCCAGGATTGTCGTGAAAAAATGTGTGCAGAATATCGTTTTATTATGAATCTTACGGGTTTTTAAATGAAGTATGTGAGGTAATTAGGTCAGAGTTCCGGTTTCGTGATAGTAAAGTGTGTGTTGGGGTTTAGGGAGACGGAGGCGAGGCGGGCAAGTGGTGTACGGTGTGCGGCATTCTGTGTACGCAGACCACGGCGCACAATTCGCACAAATTGTGTCAGGCATGCCTCGTGCACGCCAGGTCGGTAAATATCCATTACAGATTATGTATGGGATAATTTTTTTTTATTTTGTTTTGTAGTTCTAACTTTATTTTTTTGAACTTTAAATTTTGCGAATAGAAATCCACCTTTTGAAATAACATTGTCAATAACAAGTTTTTATTTTCCTTAAAAATACATACGATATGGTGGCCGGTTTTTCCCACACATTTTAATCACATACGCTCGACACGTTTCATAGAAGAAGTAAATTGAATAACATAAATGTTAAATATTATTAATAATGTGTAAATATTAAATCCCAAACTTAAAATAACCTATGTTGCACAGAGCGCATGTATTGTGGTATAATTTTAGGGGCCATTCAGTACCGGCCTTAGGATTCGAGATATACGTATGTACATGTGGACTTAATCTATGAAAGAAATTACTACTAAAGCCGACACTGCGTTGTATGTGAAAAATATGAAATCTTCTTGAGGGTGTGGGCCTTAAATAAACTAATTCATAAAATAAATAAAACAGTGTTACAATTGCCCTTCTTTTTCATAATAATATTTGATAATCGTATGTAAGGTAATAAAAAAAACGTAGCATCGGCACATACCATTTCGGTTTTTAGATGTTACATATCTAGTTTTTATCAAATTGTTATGTAAAACAAAAAACCAACAAATGGATGATGTGGCAGACGCACGGGCACGATGAGGCCGTTGTGCGGGCCTTCGGGGCGGCGCGGGCCCGGCTCTAAGCAACAGCGGTACAAGCACCGGCTGCCGCGCGGCATATACATCAATCACGACGATCTCGTAGCCATGGCCACCGGCCCGCAGCCCGGCGAGCCCGCCCAGCCCGGCTCCGTCAATCAGGGCGAAGCCCTACTCAAGGCCATGGACAGAGAGATTATCTCGCTCAAGAGACAAGTAAGACTGGCAACCCGACGCTATGTAGTTCACATTTTCATTCCTACTCGTCGCGGATTACAAACTTGCAGTCACTTAGCTGCTACGCAATACAGACGATTTGCCCTTCTATCACCTAGATATTACATATTATGTATACTATATATTGGAATTATATCTATATTAATATGTTGAAATTTAATGGTCACAGTAGTCGCACTGTGTCGACAACCAGTTCTGTTATGAAGTTACTGCAAATTTGAAGCCTGCCTACTATCACAATGTAGCTTAATATGACAAATTATGTTTGTTTAACCTAAATAATACTAATTTGTGTGATGTAATGTGGAAATTGTGATATTAAAACCGATCGCATAAGTTGTAGTGTTATACATTATTGCATTAGGCGATTTAACAAAAAATATATTCTGCACACATGCCCTATATTTTGGTTCTTATTCATTTTTATTGACTAGTTTTTATGATAACTTTACGTTAATGCAGTGAGAGTCCTGCTAATTTTGGTATTTGTTGATTTGGATGATCCAGATACGCACCCCCATCCTGCCTGGCCTTTAATATATATTTTTAGTCGAAATTGCTGACGCCTAACGGTTCGGGGCATCGGTTTACGATCATTTATTGTTCAGGTGCAACAAAACAAACAACAGTTAAGTGCGATGAAGCGGAAAGTTGGAGACGTTGGAGTGGAAGAGCTTCGACCTGGTGAACCACCGGCAAAAATAAACTCACGATGGACTAACGACGAATTACTTATGGCGGTCACTGCTGTTAGGAAATATGGTAAACATTTAAATTTAAAAGGCTTATTTGTTTTTTTTCGTTCATGTGTAAAATGATAATTATGAACAGGTTCATACTTCTTTTCTGATCTCGTTAGTGAAAAGAAAGAGGAATTAAATTAAAATAACTTACTGCACTGAATGGAAATCCATCCATCCATGAAACCACATCACCACGACTTTCGTGCTTACAGTCAAACGCTGTATCTATACACCACAAACGCGTCAATTAATATTCAAATATTTTATTAACATGAATTTACGTAAAAAAAACAGGTAAGAACTTCCAAGCGATAGCCGAGACGCTAGGAACAAAGACAGAAGCCCACATCCGTACATTCTTCGTATCTTACCGACGCCGGTACAACCTGGACGCGGTGCTGCGGGAGCACGAAGCGGATCGTGGCAACGCCAATCACATTCAAGCTGGTGAGGAGAGATTAAATTTTAAATAAAAAATATTGCATGCTACACATAAAGTGTCAATTATAGGGTAAAGAACGCAAAAAATACTATGTACCTACTATAATAAAAGAAATACAAGATATTTTTTTGAATTAATTGACTAAAAAACTTTAATGTATAATACACATATAATACATAACACATATACATATGAATTAATATTAAAAAAAACTAATGTTAAAAAAATAACTTCTAAAACACATATATTATAATAATATGTACAATATATTCTTAATAATCTCGAACAATTAAAGATCACAAGATGCTGAATTATGTATGTATTATGTATACTCATATTATTGGATAGCATCATAAATACAATATTTCATGAAGGGAAAATAATATTGTTCTATCTGTAAGTTTTTTTTATCTTGTAACACTAATTGATACATAACTCTTAATTAGGTGATGTGAAATTTACCCTTTGAATATATTTGTACATTCCTATCTATCAAACATTGGATTAGTAGAGTTGAAGTTATAAATTTCTTTCATAATATGCTTTTAACTGGTTGTTAGTTGTACAGAAAAATATATGGTTTTTAATTAATTTAAAGGCACAACAAGCACTGAGACTACAGAAAATGACGTGGACAACAGTAATCCTAATAATGGGACAAACACCCCACAGACAAACCCAAAAGAAGAAAAAGTAAGTAAAAAAATTATTATTCTGTTTCATTAATAAATTAAATGACATATATAAAGGCAGCTAATATGTTATTTAAAATACTTTAAAGTTGCCGTGGTGTAGGGGCTCATGTATGTATGACTGTGACGCGCATGCGACGTTTGTAGTTTGACTCCCACTCGCGGAGATGAAACATTTTATCATTTCATTTCTATGCTCTGGTTACAAGTTCAAGCGTTGATTTCCGTCACTCCATACGCAATGTCTTGATAATTCATAGGAAAATAGATACGTGGAGTGTTTTAATAAGCGGATTGTCATTCCGCTCTAATTTTAAGTTGCCATGTTCCCTCTGTCTGAAGAAAAAAAATATTTTATTTAGATAAGTCTATACGTTTTCATCCGAAGAGCGGAGTGCGTCTACTCTAGTTTTCTGCTGATTATTTTGGTATGCGAGAAAAGCGTGAAGGCGACTTTTATTTATTTTAACTTCACTTAACTTAATTATGTTATGATAAGTAATGTTATGTATCTTTGATTTTCGCGATTGTTACACATTTTAAATGAAAGACTTTTGAACGTATTAATCGATATATATATATTATCGATTAATCCGTTCAAAAGTCTTTCATTTAAAATGTTATGTGTAGTCGAAACCGTTGCTGTTCAGCGGCACTGCAATTGACTGTAAACGTGACATCATGGGCCCGATTCCCATTTGAGGGATTTCTTATTTGTCTTTTTGCTTGGTGATACAATAAATCGCGGTGTTGTTTAATAATAAAAATGATTCCTAAATAGGACAATGCGCTAAAAGCTACAAATAAAATAAACATTAAATTGGTTGTAAGATTTTATGTAGCTCATCTATAACAAAATACTGAACAACGTATTCCACATTTAGACAGAAGTAGACAGCGAGGGCGTGGCAATAGGCGCGTCCGCGGAGCAAGGCGGACCACCCACCACGCCGCCCAAGCACAAGGGCAAGTGATGCCGCCCGCACCGCCCGCACCGCCCGCCGCGGCCGCCGCAGCGACACTAACGCTACCACAACCTTACACTCTTACATAATATATGGACACTAGAAAGTAAAGCTATGATCACACGAATGGATGAACTTGAATTTTGTATCCGTGCCAGGCGTAATTATAGTGTGCAGTATCTATCGATTTATTTATTTTTTTCATCCTGTAAATAAAGTTTATTATGACTTAAAAATTATGTATGCAAGTCAACTTATTTACGCCTGGTATGGATTTAGTATCTTAGCATTTGATAATAGTGCAACAGAATCATGTTGACTTGGCCTTATAAATTTGTTAACAAATTGACTGTCAGTGAAGATGTAAGTTTATGTAAAAATATAGAATTGGTTATGGTATTCACATTTAGTACAAGCAATATTTTGTAATTTGCTTACATTTGCACTGACACGTTATTTAAAAATCTACCGATATGTAACGATAGCGTCGATCGCATAAACAATCATAAAGCAGAGTTCTTTTTAATAAAATCGATCACCTAAAGTATATATGAAAATTATTTTGCCACAAATTTAATATACAGCCATGGCTAAGCATAAGGATAAGCTTTAATTTTACTACATATTTTTCATATGTAAAGCATATGAAGTATGATTGATAGGTATTTGAGTAACACATTAAAATTTAGAGACCAAGCAGCTTTGTATAGAATAGTTATTCAACAGTGTAATGATAATTGTATATTCTAAACTATTTTTATCGCTTGAAAATGTATTTAAAGAGGAATGTGTTTTAAATACATTATGTAGTGCTCTATGGCAGTCATGAAAATAAAAATTGAATCGTTACATAGAAACAATTTTTTTTTGTAATATTACAAATATGTTAATGAAAAAATATATTTCAGTTCAGTTATTACAATTGTTATTAAATTGTTTTATTGAAACCGTTGTGGCGCAGCGGCACAGTGTACGTCTGTAAACGCGATGTGGACCACTACGCGGAATAGCTTTTTTTTCTTTACTTTGTTAAGCAGTTAAAGCCCGGGGCATCCATTCTACCACTCAACACGCGCAGTATTCAGAAATTTGCGAACGTATTGTCTTATCATGGCAGAGCGTATCTAAAAATAATTCCCAATTAATCCTGAATTTCTGCTTTTTCTATAAATCTGTATGTGTATAGTTTTATTTTTTATTTGTCAAAGAAAAATCTCTGTTACAAAAAACTATGGAGTGGGCGCAGATCACTCGCCATCCTCTGGTGATTTTATAGTTAGTCATGAATAAGGGTAATATAGAAAATTCTTTATTTGCTTCTATATGACAGAGTTGATCGTAAAATCTTATGATAACATATTCCACACTTGAGTCAAAATACAACTTGTATTTGTATTATATAATAATTTCATATGATTTTCACTATAATAAAATTTATAATTGTCTCAAAAAAATCCATGGGGACGAAGAAAAACTGTTTGTTGATAAAAAAACTGTGTGGCTTGTTTTTTTTTAATTTATTAATACATTTTGGTTTTATATTTATTATAATATTGACTTTCTTTCAAGTTCCATTAATAAGTAAGGTATTAACAGTTGTTTAGTTATTAAATCATGCCACTTGTAAGTTTTTTATTTTATTTATGATTTTAAGTGGAATATGTTATAACATTTTATCTTAGTATCAACTACTATTTACAACTAATTTAAATATGACATGAGTATATAATTATTTCCAATCCTTATTTACGTTACATTTCAATTTCGTCCATTTGATAATATAAGATACAAAATGGATAATACTAAGCATTTTTTTTTTCGTAAATTATTTATTTTAACGGTCTTACTAATATTTATTTGTATATGTAAACAACGTTCAATTAATGTTAAAACATTTAAATATTTATAAATGATCTCAATTAGAAATATAATAGTATTGAAATTAAAAAAACACTAATTATACCCAAAATGGCGTAAATCAAAATAGTATTCGTCTTGAAGATTATTATTTAGCATTTACTGTAGATACAATGCGTTGACACGCCTTTGTCATTTTTAAACGGTCAC
>JAXGGP010000020.1:1294904-1306004 GCA_035584415.1 Eueides aliphera
TATCGTTATTTGTTTTAGGATCAGTGGGGTGGTGAATATTACTTACCAATACAAGAAAAAGAAGATTCTTTTGTTAAAAGCCCAAACTTAAAGCTTGAAATTGAACAAATAGGAGATTTAAATTCTTTGCACTGGACAGAAGCCCCAGAGACAGACGATAAAGGAATAAATGTTAAGGTATACCTAGCAATAATATATTATTATAATTATATAAAACATTGGAAAACCCTGACTTCATCATGTATCTACATTCTATTCATTGATGAGATTTAAGCCTAAATATACCTGCGATACCTGCTGCAAGTTTGTGATATCCTATAAATTAAAGATAGTAGATACTTCTACTATCTTTAATTTATAGGATATCACAAACTGGATACTTCTACTATCTTTAATTTATAGGATATAGAATATAAGTAGAAGACAATATTATTAAAATGACAGGGTAAAAAATACGAAGTCGATCAGATCAGTGGACATTGTTTATATTCTTTCAACAACTTGAAAATAGGTGATCATATTCAAATAACTATATATATATTATTTCAAGTTTACACTTTTTTAGCGATAAGAAAACATAATTTTTTTAACGGATAAATCAATAGTTAATATCTTTAAAATATTATTATTATGTTATAATACATGAAGGTTGTAAAAGTAGTTTCAACCTTTAATTTGACGGATATTGTTCAAAAACGATTAAGTATTTGTACTTAAGGAAAAGGCTTATTGAAAAAAATACTTTTGTAAAAGTAAAACATTTATCCTAAACTAAATCTCAATTACTAAAATTTAGTTTAGAATTAATTTTAAAGCTTATGTTATAATATATATTATTAACGTGGCTATTATGCTATTTTTAAATATGCTACGTGATAGGTTTTCCAAACATCAGAAATAAATACCGAAAAATGCCTAAAATAAATGTCTCAATTAAACTAGAATTAAAGTCCTTGTCAGATAAGTTTTTCCAGTGCCTCCTATAGGATCTAAGGAAAACAACTTATTTTTTTGGTGTTGCACCTATATGTTCTCGATAAGTGTATGTTTAACTGAATACAACTGAATTCTGACAGCCCGTTTAAATCTGCGGTGATTTTGACGATAACTTATTATAAAAACTTAACCAGGCTTCGCCCTTCGACTTAGCGCCAAAAAGTCAAAAAGTTATTCTAATTACAAATGTTGATACGCATGAAAATGATCACAATATGGCAGCGCTTCTTCCTCATTTGCTTAGGATGCGACTATTGAGAGGGAGAGACTGACTTGTGCGAGTCGACTAAACTGGTGTTTTTTTAATATTTCAGGTACATTATGCTGGTGTACACGACATTGAGGTTCAAAGTAAAATAGGGACAATTTGTGTTGATAAAGATGATGCTCAAATGTTTGATTTCAGTGGAACAACAAATAGGTGAACAAAATCAAAACTATATCAATTATATATCAAGCTATGTAATTTATTCTGCTGTAATTAATAGAATTTTTAATTTATATATCTTCATTTGGTAGTGGGGCTCGCGTTATGGGGATTGCATTATCCGAATCAATTCTAACGTACGTAAAAGTGAAACCAGAACTCCTATGGCCAGTACCTGCGCATTGGAGTATGGAAGATGCTGCTACTGTTCCATTGGCATATTGTCTTGCCCTATACATCTTGGTAATGTTACAAAATATTTATTATTTTTATTTCTTTCTTTTAAAATTCTTTTTTAAATTAATGAATTTTAAATGACACCTTTTTAACATTTTTGGAAAACCCGACATTTTGAACACTTTACAGTAGTCTCTGGTCACGTGTAGACTGTCAGTTAATATAATTATTATATCATACTACCGCCAACGATTCCTCAATTGCCTCGCATACTGCCCTGGACTCTTGCATGAACTTACTGTATATGGTCCTCTGGTGTGGTATTTTTGAGACATTAATTTTTTTATGTTTTTTAAGAGAATTTATGTTTTTTAAGAGGTCCCAGGTTCTAGAAAGTCAAACCATCTTCTCTATTGAAATTAGGATATTTTTGTATTTCAATAGCCTCGCGGATCATTCTAGGGATATATCTATTCTCCCTAGCGAGTATATGAGGTTTATCAAACCTAATGGTTGGGTTTGTTCGTGGTATGATCACACACTACTGACTTTAATACAAGCCCATTCTTAACATCGGAGATGTGATATCAAATGACAGAAGAATTCCACCTCAGTCTAACCGTGACCACCGACCACTGTAAAGTGTTCGAAACGTCGGGTTTTAAAAAAATGTTTAGTATTCAATATACGCGATTAATCCGGTTAAACTTGTTTCATTTAAAATGTGTAACAATCGCAAAAATCAAAAATACTATTATTCTTGAATTTTATTTTTGTTCAGTGCATCAAAGGAAAGTTAAAACCAAGAATTCCCGTTCTCATTCATGGTGGTGCTGGAGCCCTTGGTCAAGCTGCTATATCGATTGCTTTGGCGTTAGGTTGTGAAGTATTCACTACTGTCAGCGATAATAAGAAAAAAAGATTTTTACAAAAACTTTTCCCAGATTTAAAAGGTATTGTAATGAGTAACTACTATATATCAAGAATAAATAAAAAATAAAAAAATTTTTACTTGCGTTTGTTATTAAAAATCTTTGGTTTCAGAAAGTAATATCGGAAATTCACGTGACAATACCTTTGGTGATATGGTCTTACATGGTACCAAAAGTATTGGTTGTTATGTAATAGTATGTTGTGTAAAAGGAGATCTTAAAAATGTAAGTTATAATATTTCCTTTATTATTTTATAATAAATCCTACTTTTAAGTACATTATTATTTTACTTTTATGTCGTATTATAGATTTCAACATTATACGGCAAATCTTAGTCTTTTTGAAACAGAAAATATCAATTGCATTTTGATAAAATGTAATAGAACGGTTTTAATTGTCAATGATGGATTTTTTTAAATGGTCCATGAAGTCCATTAATTATTATTTTTAGCTTCACGCTGTATCCTGCACATGGTAGCGTAGGCAGAGAGAACCGAGGAACTAAGGGTTAAGAAACTCCGTTACACTTCCGTTCCCCACTTTCCGCCGACTTTGAGGCATAGCGTTTTGAGTGACAAAACTCAACACCGCGCTTTACCTTGTCATACATCAAACAGAACGACAGCTGACACTAACTAACTAAAATAGTTACTAGTACTAGTAGGCTATGTTTAAAAGATAGACATATGCTGTTACGATACAATAAACCACCTAAATTCACGAATTCTCAAATTTTTAGAGATCATCTACAGATGTAGTATAAAGTCTATGCACTCTCTCGATAAATAGGCTACCTATCTCAAAAAGAATACTTCAAATGGTTCTTCTGCCCCTGATTAGGGCATTCATACTATACAAACTATGTTGCTTTCTGATATAAAATAGGTTAAATTGCAATTTAGTAATAAATGGTAAAATCTTCCATAATCATTTTTATGTTTTTCAAATTCATAATATTTTTAGACTTCTTTCAATTGTTGCTGTCCATCTGGAACCTTAATTGACACATCCCAGTTGCTACACAAGGAAAAATATAACTTTGGCATGAAACATTTGAATAAAGGAATTTCTTACACTACTCTGAATTTAGGTTCAATTCTAGAATGTCCTAGAGATGACGAACTACAGGTAAATTCTACAGTTATATTCTTACTTTAAAATTCTTACTAAAAAAGTAAGTATCCTTAATAATTTAAATCTAAATTAGTTAAATAGAGTAAAATTATATGATTCAAAATGAGTTAAACGAGGCTTATACAGATTTCAATAGTTATACTGTTTAATTATGAATCTCAACTGCGATAAACTCAAAGTGATGCTTTTGTTGTTATTTTGCATGTACTTTATATATTATTTTAAAAGCATTGCGATGTTGAATTATCATCTGCATACGTTAACGTGATAAAAATAATTATTATTTACAAACACTTAGAGACTGCAACTAATGCTGAGCGAGGGTATTGCTAGAGGTTATGTTCGCCCTCTTACACGTATAACGTATTCAGCACTAGATGCTCCTCGCGCATACTCTCTTCAAGCCAGCAGCCGCCATCGTGGACGTGTGCTACTTAACATAAAAGAAGAACTTCCTTGTACTCAGACTAGGTATATACATAAATATATATATAACAAGAAAACTCATAGATAATTATTTCTTTAATAAAAAAATGCCTAACTTTTATTGTTTCAGAATTGCTTGTTCGCCGCAATTGATCCAATTGGTTGTAACAGAAGATGAATTACTGGGATTGAAGTTAGTTGACCGATTAATTAGTCGAGGTGCTAAAAGAATTGTTTTAATTTCTTCAAATGCGTCTGATTGCTTGTCAATGAAATTAAGGTAGATAACATGTAAATCTATTTAATTTTTTTAATATACTCTTAAATACAAAACTAAGACATTCATTTTCTTTCCTAGAATGTGGGCGAAGCAAGGCGTGCACGTTGAATCACTTTCAGACAATGCAAACAGTATAGTGAAGATCTTGGATGATAGTAAGCTACTGCCAAGTGTTGAAGGAGTATATAATATTATTTCTGGTAACACACGCGGTGAAAATAAGAAGATAACGCTAGAACAAGTCAATTCTTTGTCACCTAAATTAAGTCCTATTTTAAAGTAAGTACTTATTTTGTGTTATTTTAAATATTAGTGTGAAAATAAATTACTCAATTATTGTGTTCCGTTTGACGTCTTAAGTCCCTTATGAGAAAAGGTACATCGCTTTCTTCCGCCGGAAGTTGCTGTAAATCTTCAACCAAGCCACCGCGTCAACACCCTTACCGACAGTGACCTCTAGTGTAACTTCCTGTAAACAAACTCGATAGACACCCTGCACAAGCCGCCGTTTTGTAATCATTGTTGCAACAGTTTTCACACCGCACGGACGTTGCTTAAAAATTATAACTTCGTATTTTTAAGTAAAGCAAATACATTAAATATATAGTGAATTTTTGAGATAAAAGTAAAAAGTTAGCAAAATAAAAAGATGGATAGCGAGAATTCAACCGCGCCTTCGGAAATTAAAAAGAGAATCTACAAATCAGCAAGCGAATCAAGTTCAAGTTACTCTTCCACCGAACCTGCGGAGGACATACGGAGCCGCCGAGGCGTAAACAAGCGCGAATTCTGAATTGAATCGGAGGATTGAAATTATCTCAGACCAATTGGTGAGTCAAATAAATAATGTTTTAATGACAAATTATAGCCAGTCTTGTAACGCACTTTCACAAAATGTTCATCTACCCTTAAATTTTGAACAATTTGCTTAAATCCGCCGCAGCTTTCAAATAAATTTGAGGATATAATGAATTTATGTGTATCTGTGAAAGCACCGTCTATTACGAACGCTGCCAAAGAACGTGTTTCTTTACTCTCTGCTATGCAAAGGTTTAATTCGACAGACTGGAATGGGGTTCGTTACACTGAAGCGCAGAAGAAATATGTAGCTTGTCCACTTGTTTGTAGAATTGAAGGTAATTTAACAATTAAGAAAGTTCGAAAATGTTTTTTCACCATTCAAACTGCACAAACTAGAATGTAGTTTTGCCGCATTGTCTAACGCAGTTATGGCACAATACGATTTCATAAATCGAGTCTTACAAAATTTAGTCGATCAGACTTCATAAACTGATACTCGACTGACTCCTACTATGATTTATGAAAAGTTAAAAACATTATTTCGCTTCGATTCATATAAAACGGTTTCACAAATTATCTGTGGCAAGTGGCTGAAGTTTTATAAACTTCTAGACGATTAATTTTTAAAGAAATTAAAGTGTAAAATATATACTTGACGATTTAGAGAAAATACCCCCATCGGTTAAATATATGTTCGATACTGAGTTGCTATCGAATTATTTACAAAAAATAGGCGGGTGGTAAAAATAAGCGGTGAATTTATGTAGGTTAGTTTTTTTAATTTGTCCGTAAAATTAGAAAAACTAACCTACATAAATTCACCACCTGTCGTTAGTTTATTGTTTTCCCTCAATCTCCTTTAGAGACAATTTCCATCCGACACGTACTACAAATAAAACAGGGCAGGCAGACAAAACCACAGCGCAATAAAGAGCCTATTTCTAAAAGAAATAAAAATACCAAAGGGTAAAATAAAAATAAATGACTCTTGCAATTTTAGAGGGGGCTGTTTGAAAAATTACGTAAAAAATTGGACTGTTTTAAATCCTTCGAAGTCATTTGTAAAAATTATAACCAATGCCAAAATCCCTTTTGATCAAAAGCCTCCCTTGAACCAAAATAATGTCCACAACAAAAGTAATGTCACATTAATGACTGCAGAAATTCAAATTACGATTCAAAATTGAATACTGGAATTTGTCCTTTAAACTCCAAATTTTGTTTCACCTCTTTTAATCTCGATGAAAGCCAACGGGAAAAATCGAGTTATTTTCAATCTCAAAGTTTCGCTCATTAAATCGATACTTGAAACCAATCTATTCAGTCATTTCCGTATGCCAAACTTTTTGCAAGAAATAGATTGGATGGTGAAATTACATTTGAGCCAGGCTTACTACGATATTCCGATCAAAGAATAACACAGATGCTATATACGAATCAGTTACGAAGAACGGCTTTATCAAATGACATGCCTACCATTTGGTTAACATGTTTGGTTCTGTTACAAATTGGACTGCAGAAATACTTCGTAAGAAAGGAGCGAGAATAGTGGTTTATCTGTATGACTACCTAATTGTTCACCAGTCAAAGAAAGTTCTCAGTACTTATGTAGACATTGCTATAAATTTTCTGAGCAGCCTAGGGTGATGCATCAATAGAAAAAAGATACGCTGCGCAACTCCAAGAGCCTCCCATCAGAAAAAGTGAACAAAGTTCGCAAGTGCAGTGCTTACCTGCAGGCAGTTAGACCTTCAAGCAGGCGCTACTCCTCTTAGGGTATCTCAACTTTGCAATCTTCATCACCCACCGGGGAAGGTTGCATTGCCGAGCTATACAGCATTTCAGCAATCATTTACGCCGGAAGCCTTGCATAGCTATTCCATTTTCCGATGAAGTGAGAAACGAGCTAAAATGGTGGTTAAAGAATATAAACCAGAAGACTCAAATTCATCTCGAAAACATGGAAACAAATTATGTTATCACAGAGAAATCAGATATAAAATGGGGAGTCATGGGAAACAACGAGATAGTGTCCGGTCTGTGGAATCGAAAACAAAGAAGTAATAGACAGATTCAACGTTATACTTCTCGCTCATTACCTTCTGGGAGTATACAACACGGAAGCCGATCGCCTCTTACAAATCCAGCAAGGCTCCGAATGGCACATAAAGGTTGCGGCAACAAATATAATTTTGACATATGGGGCACTCCCGAAATAGACTTGTTCGCGTCTCGGACGACTCGAAAGCCTTATTTGACGACGCTCTCAGCAAGCGTTATGAACTAGCCTGGGTATTTCTACCCCCTTGCCTAATACCCAGAATTCTATATAATCTTAACTCAGCCTCGGGATGCTTCGTAATTGTAGTATCCAAGTGGAAGAAACCGTTTTGGCACCCGGATCTGAAATCCCGATCCTTGAAACGCCATGAACATTTGAGACCTGAAAAAGAATCTAATCGACGTTGGGATGGGCCAATCTCCGAACAATATCGAAAGTCTTCAACTGGAAACTTGGATCATCTTGGGTGGGACTCCCTAAGAGAAACCTGGTCTACCCAAGAAAAAGCGCTGCTGTCTTTTTGTTGGCGAGCTTTTACAATAAAGACCTATGTAAATTCCTATATAGAAGAATTGGATAACTTGGTGTGATCAAAATCGTATAAATTCACGTTGTCCAACACCTCCAGACGTTCCTAAGTTACATTTATGTGGTAAATTAGCCTATCGAACTATTTTAGTACATAAATCTGTAATTGCTTCGATTTGTAAAACATTATTTGATGTTAAAATATGTAACAATAATATTGTAAGACATATTTAAAAAGCGGTATCTATAGCAAAACCTCTACTGCCTAAAGCGCCTATATGGTATGCGAGATTGCTTATTACATACTTAAAAAACAATAGACCTAACTCAAATAGCTTGTACGATGTGTCGAGACGTGTAGGAACTATTCTTATATTAGCTTTTGGTCGTAGTGTTCATCATTTATCGTTGTTCCACGTAGATGAAGCTCATTTTATTGATAATGTTAATTTTATAGTTTTACAAACCTGTTTTGGATCTAAAACAGATACGATGTACTCGTATGTATGTACTCGTCAATCGTCTTGGAAGTTGGTACCATGCCATTCGTAAGACGTCCGAAGTCCCTGTAACTCCTTCCTGGTAAAATTATTTTCATTATGAGAACAATGATTACAAAACGGCAGCTTGTGCAGAGTGTTGGCCGAGTTTGTTGACAGGAAGTTACAGTAGAGGTCATTGTCGGTAAGGGTGTTGGCGTGGTTAGTTGGTTGACGAATTACTGCAACTTTTCGTGATGTATTTCTCGCAATGTACCCTCTTATAAGGGACCTCGGACGTCTAAGGAAACATAATACATATTTTATTTTAAGGTAATTTTTTTATATTATTCCAGATATTTTGCTGTAATTAAAATTGGAGATAATAATACGTTCAGAGACAAAACCGTTTCAAAAATAGATAGCCACAAGATTACTTGGATCGATTTGCCTGGTTTAAAATTCACACATGAGGTAACGCATAATATTTTTAGTATTGTAATGTAGAAATTTGAACTTTAAGTAATTGAATATCATTTGCAGAAAGAAAAAAATAATATGGAAAATGATGAACTTATTTCATTTGTCAATGCCGTTGATGGAATTGAAAAAGCATTATGCCTTAAAGAACATAATGTACTAGTACACTCTTCTTTTGAATCGTCTCAAGTCTCTTTAGTGCACGAGTTTGCCAAAATAGCAGGTATGAATTTTATATTTTCACTGTTTTCAAAGTGTTATTCCACACGTATGAAAAAAAAAAAATTTTAAAAATGTATAAAAATTTGATCGCAACGGGGCTTGAACCCGCACCTCTTGCAAACCGTCCAAACACTCTGATCAACTAAGCCATACGTAACTTGAATAAATGTTTTATCTAATGAGAGCGTTCTTGAATCAATTTTTTATAGTTTTTATAATTAATAAAATGTTATTGCTATTAATTTTAATTTTTATATTTCTTATATATTTGTAGGTATTAATATCACAGATGAAACACCAGAAGACACTAATATCGTGGATTTATGCCACGATTCTGCTAAATTAGATGTATTTCGAACTTACTTAAAAAATAAACATCATATATACTTAGACGAACATAATATATCATCAGTAACTATACAAACGTATGTATTATGTATTTAATTATAAAAGTGTAAAGGTGTACATATAATAAAGCTTTGTATTTTACTTATTTTAACAGACTTAATGAATTAAATGACAAGGTAATAACAAAAATATCAAATACTGAAACTGAAGATTTAGCGACATTTTTATCCTATATTGATTATGATGAACTTCTTTCTACGACTGAAATAGTATTTTTACAAACACTTGTGGTTAGCTCCGCAATGGTAAGTGATATATTACGATAATTACTTTATTTAGAATAAAATTAAAGTTATAAAGAACAACAATATTATGTATATATATTGTGCATATACAAAAAATGCGTTGACAATTGCTATTGACTAGTGCACCGCCCGTGTAGTTTTCTAATTTATTTTACTCGTATTAATTATAATGTTTTGCAAATTTTTCATTCTTAAATTTTTTAACGATTGTCTGTGAAGGTTCTAATTAACATATAAGTGACCTTACGAGTGTAGACGTGGCACAACAATGCCCTATTTCTACATTCATATAGACAATTTTTAAATTGCCTCAATCATATTTTTCATCTAAAGTTACATTTATGTTTTAGCGTGACGATGAATTTGATGTCAACCAAACATCCTTATGCGTAGTGCCAGGAGTTGAAGGTATTCATTTACGTTTCCAAACTCTATGTGAACGCCTTAAATTACCTGCCTTAGTGCTGCAATCGGGTTTTAATAATCCTGATGAGACCATTCAGGAAATGGCAGAAAAATATGCAAAGGTTTGTTATGCGTGCATATGCATTATTAAGCGTAGTGAGCATTTTACATTGACATTAAAATCGAAGGTCTGGAACATCTCATAACAATCATAACGGTCCTGCTAAAGTATAAGAAATAATGAAATTATGTAAACAAATGTTCTTGAGCATGGTGAACATGTTGTATTGGCATATTTAATCCAACATCTGTAACATCTCATTGACAATCATAAAGATCCAGCCAAAGTGTAAGAAATAATGAATTAAAATTTTTACAAAATCTATTGAACCATATTTTACATGGATATATTAAAAACAAAGATATTTAACGACCCATGAACAATCATAACGGCCTAGCTAAACTGTAAGAAATAAAAAATAGAGCATTAGGAGTAAAAGATGTTTAGCTTAAAAGATGTTTTTTATTGACATAAAAAATAAAAAATAAAATACAGAATAAAGAAATATAAATTATAACAATAAACAATTAAATCAAAGTTGTTCACGGTGATGGGTAAATTTAAATAATTAAATTGCTTTATTAAAATTGTAGAAAAAGGGTATTTGCACATTAAATATTTTTACGAAAAAACATGCAAGGTAATGTAGAGTAATTTAAAAACTTTCGACGTATTTTTAAAATTTCTACGGGTCGATGCATCATGCACGGTAAAGAAAAAACCGTTTGTTGTCATTTTCGCGTGTATCAAGGTTTAAGGGAGAGGTTACGATATTAATTTAAGTTTTAGTTTAGATTTGGCTATATATATTTTATATAAAACATCATCTTAAAGTAATGATAGTGAACAAAGTGAGGTGATAAAATGAAAAATTGGATGGGGTTTGGCAGAAAAACGGTGTGTGTCGAACGTTAATACGTTTATGTAATCGCTTATACTTAACTCCAGAACTAAATGACTACTATACTAAAAATTACTTTAAGGCTCATGTTCACACAATCGCGGGCAGCAACTAAATCTTTAAATAATGCCACTC
>JAXGGP010000020.1:3344472-3361357 GCA_035584415.1 Eueides aliphera
TAACCGCAATTCGCTCACAGCTCACAGGAGTTTATACTAAGTACATTACCTTAGTTCCACTTCTGGTTTTAACCACGAATTACCTGAGAGCTTAACGTACTTTTCTAACGAACCAGTCATTAGACGGAAATCCAGCCTCAACTTGTGCTAGGTACAATTAAAAAAAATATTGTATTAACTTTTATATATTCGTTTTCTATTATGTATACTAAGTAAAGTGTTAAATATTATATTATAATTTTGTAATTTGACACATAATTTATATTTAAAAATTATAACATCACAATTTCATAATTTGAACACACTTATTATTTATGTTTAAAAAATATATTCTACTAAAGCTTTATTTAGTACATTTACATTGACAATAAAAAAATTAATCTTATAAGTGTTCAAGCGTCGAAACATACTTTTTCGCAGTTTTAATTAAATTTTCATTAACCATAATTAAGCTCTCAGAATTCTATCCTTTGCCGTACTGCCCAAAGGGGGCGTAATATATTTTTCTTCAAGCATGAAAGACATTTGTTCTGGGCCGCCATATTGCGTAGATGCTGGCTGGTTCCCAAATCGTCGCCGCCAGATAGTCTGCCAAGCTTTGCGGGGGCGCCCACTTACAGGGAGTTCCCCCTTTCAGGGAGCTCTTGGGAAACAGGTCACCGCACTTTTTCTTAAGTTGAGACGGGACGGCGTCGGTCGTATAATTTTCGGCTGCGTCGGGTTCGTTGCACGCCCAATATTGATTTTGTTATTGTTATCGTATTAGATCCTTTTTTTATTATACTTTGTAATATATTTGATTGATTCAAATATTGCTTGATGCTCGTTTTAAGCAAAAACATAATATATTAATAAACTAGGGCCTTGTTTACAGACTGATTTACTTTTAATGTTTATTAAGATTTTAGCATTTCTAAAACTTTAATATATATATTATATCTGATGAAATTGTTCCTTATAATATAAAAATAAAGAAAATCATATTTGTAAACGTTATGCAACTTTAAATAGTAATAAATATATCATATTTAATAATAATTTTATTAGGCGTTGTAATAAAGAAACAACAATTTAATATATAGCTTCTCTAGTAGCAATTTAGTATTTATTAAAATTTATTTTAATAAATTACTAAATTGAAACTTGATTTAAATTTCTCAAACTGTTAATTACATACACATCTGGAACAAACATTAATTACCATACAATTTCATATATGGAAGCACTGTGAAAATAGTGAGATTTTTATGGGCTTCATACATATAAGATATGTACACTAATTTAAAAGCTTTTAATGTTATTTGTCTGTGATTGTTTTACATTATTATTATATAGGCTACTCAGTTCATATTACTATTATCGATGACGTCAAATTATGAAGGGCAAATACATACTTGGTCGAGTCGATTTTAACAGAAAATCGATAAATTATTCATCCAGCAGTTACGTGGCCCTGTTTGCTACGCTTGAGTAGCAAACAAGCGTATACCATAGGCCTAAACGGGTCACTACCTACGCTATAGCTAACTCATGTATCTCATTTCAACAAAGCATGTAATAAGTATCTATTTATTTAATTTTAATAGATAACTGAGAAAATTCGAATTCGAATTTTCCAAGTTATGATTAATTTTATCTGATATTTTTAACTATCATAGTAAATATTTTATTATATAGACAATGAGCTACAACATGTCGGGTGGCGGCGACTCGGACGCGCTGTCGCGGCGTCTGCGCGAGGCAGAGCGCGCCCGGGCGGAGGCGGAACGCGCCCACGCTGACGCGCTCGCTCAACTTCGCTCAGCCCAACGCTCGCCTCACGACTCGCACAATGTCGAGCAATTGCAGTCAAGGGTTAGGGAACTAGAGAAAAAGGTAAATCAATTCAGTGCTTTTACATTTGCATAAAATTTTCTGACAAAAGTGAGGCCGTCGTATGCCGACTGTAAACATGACGGGATTATGGTTTCGATTCCCACTGAAGGAAATAAAATATTTATTATTTTGACTAACCCGTTCTTGCTTCATACAATGTGGGAAACGGAAATTGCATTAGGGGAGAAACAAGAAATGGTTTTCATAATTTTTTAAGAAATTAAATGTTAATATTTTCTTTTCTACAAATATAATAATACTAATAACAAGAAAACTATACGTAAGAACAGATTCGAGTGGCACAACGCTTGCCTCACGGCTTACGCAGCGTCGACCACCTTCAATCTAAAGTACGAGAATTAGAGAAGAAGGTAACAAAAAAGTGATGTGCTACGAAAACTAAATTTGGACACAGTACAGTGTTCTGTGCCGTCTTTCTTTTAATTATTATGTATATATATTATATTAAGTATTTTATATATTTTGCTCACATCTAGTAGATATTACCTTAACGACTATCCGATATTCAAATAATAGTTTCTTCACATTAACACAAAATTATAAAAATATTAGTGAGCTAGATTAAGTCTATGTTTATTGAAATCTCCATTTTATCTACATCACAACGCTAAAGTTAAATGAAATGTATTACAAAGACTGTTGTTAACAAGTTACATGTGTGTTAACCAAGCTGTAGACTTATGAACAGACATTCCATATAGAAGCTCTAGATAAGATAAGATATATATATATATATATATTGTAAAATATTTAAAATAACATCACATTAAAACAAAGACTATAATCATTCTCAGGCGGCCTTGGAAACAGTTCGTTGTGAGGAGCTTCAGCTTGAGTTGTCCTCAGCTATGCGTGCTCGTGGCACTTCTACTACTGCTACATGGTCAACAACAGCAGCGCAGCCAGCTTCTGAAATAGAACGAATAATGGCAAAGATTGAGCAAGACAACCGCATTTTAGCAGAACTCGAGCATTCCAGATCAACTACGCATGGTAAAACAATATAAGCTTATCATTTGTTTAAAATATAGTAAACGTATTTTAGTGTACTTTTGTTTTTAATATTACATTCAATTTGTACCTACAGGAATTCAGTCAAGTGGATCTAATCAAGCTCTGGGAGAGTTTCATTCTCCGACGCCATCGCCACTGCCACACTCGTATACTAGTGTGACCGGTCATGCTGCGCTATGTCAGAGCAACACCATGCCTACCTTATCTTCTTTACATGCTACATCTCAATTTACTGCCCCTAGTTCTAACTCAGTAGCTTACTCTATAAGTGCGCACAATCCCACTTCGTATTCAAACCCTGTGCCTGCTTCTTTTGGTTTAAGCAACACTCATCAAGTTACATTTACTAATCCAGTTACTGCCCCCCTCGTCAATAATATAAGTCAAATTTCTAGTACACTAGCAGGATTACAGTCAAATCTTCAAAATATGACAGGAAATGTTGCTGCTATGAGTTTAGGGGCAACGTTAGTTGGCCCATCTATAACAGGGACCATTGCCGGAGCAGGACTATCTAGCTGTTTAAATAATCCACCAACAAGTTTATCAGGAGGTCTGACGAGCGCCTTAGCAGGCATACAATCAAATTTGTCTGGCGCTCTTGGAAACCCACTAAGTAATTTGACTGGAGGCACACAGCTAGGCGCTCTTAATACTAATTTGACTGGAACAAACGCTTATGGCGCTGGGGTTGGAACATATACAAATCCGCTAATATCAAGCGGATTAGGAACAAATACTATGAATATTAAACTTAAGCCTATCGATGAAATTGATCTTGGATTGAGTAGATACGGAACTAATAATCCATCTATGGTCAGAGCGGCTACTCCAGTAACGCCGCATCAACCTACCTGGAATTTAGGATTAGAAACCCAATTTGGAACTGATAGAATAGGAAATTTGGACACATTTCTTCACGAACGTGGTCCTAGAGCTATAAGACTTTTACCAAATAATATGCTGGACGTAGATGGTAGTTTTATTTGTATTTATAAAGTAATGTAATTGTGAAATTAATAATTTTATATTTATACGAGCGGTACATATATTTCAGTGCGAAATACACATTATATGAATGGTGGTGCCCCAAACGAACCACAAGTTGATATGTTAGATATTCCAGGCAAAGGTCGCTGTTGCGTTTACATCGCTAGATTTTCTTATGATCCACCTGAGTAAGTTATTCAGAATTTTAATACTTTTCCATTATTTTAATTGCTATAAATCATATAATCTTTTTAGAGTCGAAAATACAGAAGGAGAATTATCTATATGTGCTGGAGATTATTTACTGGTCTGGGGTCCCCCAGATCCAAATGCAACAATGCTTGATGCTGAGTTGTTAGATGGCCGTCGAGGATTAGTACCTGCAAATTTTGTACAACGCTTAGTAGGTGATGACCTTCTCGAGTTTCATCAGGTAGTATACATATATTAAACTAATTTAGATAGTATAAATTGTCGTAGTTACAAAATTGCATCATTAACTTGTTATTTTCTGTTCAAAAGGCAGTTGTGGCTACACTACGTGATGCTGATGAAACAGCAACTACAGCTATAAGTGATTTATCATTAAGTAGAGATGTGGCTCGTCTTAGTGAAATGGCAGATATAAGTGAAGGACCTGAAGATGACGATAATGGTAAGACTTACCCACTACAAAAAATATATTAGTTGATTATTATGAGTTATGAATTACTAGTCAATGATTTAATAAAAAAATCAAAAATCTTCCCTATAGTGCCCAAAGCCTTTTAGCATTTATTGACCAGCCGTATCCTATTTATTTTAAATTTAATACTCTTAGCATATTGTACGTTAACGTACAACATTTTTGTTTCTTTTATTGAAATGTGTTGCAATATTTGCATGTTAATCTCACGCGTTACTTACATAATTTAATGCACTAGGTAAATTAGATTATATTACTGTGTAATTAAGATAATTTATTGGATATGACATTTTTTTGAATCTTAGCAGGATAAAAATTAAGTCATTCATATGTACAGTAGTTATAGAATTCTATAGTTTAACCTTTGTCCTTTCCTATTTAACCCATCCTTTAACGTCGGATTTCGCTGCACGCTTCTTGGCATATCACTCGCACTTCGCCTGCTTGGCTACCTCCAACTCGCGATCTGCCCTCGGACTTGAACAGCCGAGCTGTTTTTTTCGTCGTTAGTGCCTGCACCGCGCCAGCTCACTCTCGAGAGACAACTCAACAAGTCAGTGCTGATTGGTTGGACCGCACCCGAGGGAGTACAACAAGCGAACATTGAAAGTTACCACGTCTACGTCGATGGAGTACTTAAAACAACGGTCAAGGCAACAGAGCGCACTCGAGCATTGGTTGAAGGCGTAGACGCAAATCGAGTGAGTTACCAGATATTCCTATACAAATACTTTAAAAAAATCTTAATTTTATCTTTCACTTTAGTAAATTTTATTTAAAGTTTTATTCTCTAGTTCAACATTTAGTATTTCATCTAAATTTTATGCTTTCATATAAAAATTGCGCATTAATAATATTATTTGATACTTATCGTTAAAAAATTAACAAAATTTAAATTATTTTAAAGCCCCATCGAATTAGTGTCCGTTCAGTAACTGCCACCAGACGTACATCTAGGGATGCTGCATGTACCATGGTCATAGGTCGAGATACTGGCAATATGGGACCTACTTGTGTAAGGGCAAGTGGTGTGACCTGTTCTCAAGCGGTAATATCATGGTTACCAGCTAATTCTAACCATCAACATGTCGTCTGCGTTAACAACGTTGAAGTAAGTTATATATTTTAATATTATATAATTTTCTAATATTGTTTCACCAACGATTAAATTCGGTGTTTCTTTGCATTAAGTACATTAAATGTGATATAACATTAAAACATCTATATAGATATTAAATTGCAAAAATAATGTTGTAAAAATACAAAGAGAGTAACTACTACCTACGTTACGACACAACAAATAGTATTTTGTATATTATCTAATTTAAGGTTCGAACTGTAAAACCTGGTGTTTATCGCCATATCATTACGGGTCTATCTCCAAGTACACAATATCGAGTAACAGTGCGGGCTAAGCATTTGAGAGCGGGTCCTCCTGGTGTTCCCATCGAAGAAGCCCCTGGCGCTTATACAGACTTCAGAACATTACCAAAAGGCTTACCGGATCCGCCAAATGAAATAATGGTACATACAAGATATTTTTCAAAAACTTAGCATGACATGATCTAAGCATGCTTTGGTCAATTTTTATACACTCTACACTCACATTTCCTGCTCGCCCTAATAACAATATATATTATATATTATGTTTTAAGATTACTAAGTTAAATTTATTAAGACTAAATATAAATTAACAATTGAAACAGGTTTGTAAATAAGTAAAACTTACAAAACTGATTCTACATTCTAATAACCTATAAGCGTTGTAGCACACGCACTTTAAGAATGCTTTTCAACGCTCACAAAGTGTGTGATTTAAGCCCTAACATTAATAATACCACAATTCATACACAACCCCTCCCTTTCAAGTAATATATCACAACCTCAAAGCACGCGGCACCATGGAAAATTTCGAGGAAGTCGCGTCAATCGCAACCATTAATCCAGCGCCAGGACAAATTTTTTGACTTCGTTCACGTTGTTGGTAGCTTAGCAATCCCTTTGTTGAATCCTCCCTCAATGTGGCTTAATAGTATGTATGGATTTCATAAACCAATTGGCCTTAATAAATTGGCTGGATTGTTGGTGGTGATTGGTGCGGTGTCGCAGGTGGAAGCTGGACCCCAGGATGGCACTCTGCTTGTGACGTGGCAACCGGTGCTTCGCCCTCCCGCTTCCGGGCCTGTAACCGGATATGCGGTGTATGCCGACGGCAAGAAGGTTACTGATGTCGATTCTCCAACTGGTGATCATGCCCTCATCGACATTGGCAAATTGATCGGCCTCAATCCTAAATGCGTCACTGTAAGTATTGTATTGCTTAGACTGGCTACTTGAGCGCTGTGTAATTATTTGCACATATTACTTTTGTATATGACACGCATTGTGTGCTATGACTTATCAATTCCGATTGATAAAATAAGACTTGTGAATTTGTTTTTGTTCTTATAGGTGCGTACCAAATCTCGTGATAGCCAGTCGAGTGATAGCGCTCCTACTCCAATACCTCCTGCTGTGCTCCGAGGGGTCGTCTCAAGAGTACCTCGAGGTCCAGGTCCGGGGCCTGCTCAGCCTATAGCTGGTTTTCGAGGACAACGTCCTCAACCATATCAGCAACACCAACAAGTGATAGAGCATGATGAGAATCTTTCTGATAAGGAAATATTCCCATCGAGCAATCGCCCACATGACCCACAAACCACTCAGGTGAAAATTTTTATATATTATTCTTGTATGTATATACGAGTATGTATAAATTTATACATGTATAAAATTATCTGGTAAACACTAAAATATATTTAAATGTAATTAAATATAACGAATGTAATCCAGGAAACGTTCAGCTTTTTATAGAATTTTTAAATAACGCTTTGTATTCTGAAATATTATTTTATTTATTTTATTCCTGTATGTACGTCCATGATTATTTTGAAATAATTAAGATAATTTGATGTTGGCACAGCACTATGTGTATATTTAGTTTGCAAATTAATGTTGTATCTATATTGTGTATAAATTCTTCAGAAAGCTCATTTGTTCCGTATGTGTACATTCAGTTTACAATATTTATAAAAGCTTCCTTAATTTTAAGTTATTGTTGCGTCCTTTTCATCTGTGTCTTCTTAGCTGTTCTATTAAAATTACAGTCATATTGCTCTTTACTTACAAAAGAAGCTATTTATGATTTTCTTGTTCAATATATTTATTAATGAATTATATTGATATATAATGTTTTGATTTAGTGTGAATTTGTTATGAAAATATATATAAAATAGATAAAAAGCTTCTAATGTAATATCGGTGTTGCAAACTGCACTCTTTATACTATCTCTTGTGGTTCTGTCGCTGGCATCTTCTAAGTGTCAAGTAGTTCTCTGCCAAACGGTTCCAACACAACCACGCGCGCAATCGACTATGTTATAGCTATGCACTCGGCTCGAGCGTCCAAAATTTAATGCATATTGCTTGCGACTAGATTGTAGTCTCTAGTGCTATTGGCCGATTCCCGACAGCGCACGACACCTTACAGATTGTATACTTAGAACAGATAAAGAGCTTGTACTTTGTGACACAGACAACCCCCCTCATCGACCTCATTTTGTTAACGTGCCTCTAAAAGTATAAACCTTGCCTCTCTCTCTCACATAACTGTTATACACCTTTCCATAGCCCACGAGCGGATTCGGCACAGGCCTTCTAAAGAGTATATTCGACAAAATAACCCCTTCGGTAAGGAATTTTAACACGTCTTTTTATATATTTTTATTTATTTCTTTTAACATCTTCTTGACACGTTTTGTTTAGAATTGAGTTTAATTTTGGGAGTGTGTTTTAAATTTTTTGTTATTAGTTGACATTTTATTTTATTTTAACACAGTGTGCTCGTATTTTAATAGCATCGTTATATGCGTATTTACTTACGTAGTCAGTTTATAATCCATATATAAAATGATATTTTCTTTGAGTATGCTTTTGTACATATAAAAGTAGACAAATACAATAATAGTAGACAAAATGTATTTGTTAGCTACCTTTAATGCTAATTCACCTATTGAATAACTAAGTATAAAATGTTATATGTTTAGAAATATGTTTAACGTACACGACATAGCTCTTAGATTTTGACGAGGCAATTTAAAATAAAATTGTTTTATCGAATAAATATCATACTGTTTGTTAAAAATAGGTTCAATAAAGTTTGAAATTATTATTTAAATGATTAAATTCTTTACTTTTTTATAGACAGTAATTGAAGCAGGACAGCAATTAGATAAGGACACTTATTAATTACTGATTAAACTATAAGTACACTGTTCCACCATGATCATTAGGTATAATTGTTAACATTATGTTCAGTGTTGGGAGAGCGCTTTACGGCAGACACTTTCATTTTCACTTCGGCTTCACAACTTGGTCTCACTTGCTCTATACATTTTGCCTATACATCCTGAAACTTATTTATACAATGGCCTTCTAATGTATGGATATGATGTCGTCAGCTTATAAATTAGTTCAAGCTTCAGCGGTAAATTTAACAAATTTATGTCATTTATTTCATAACCATATATTCTTAAATCACTGTCTACGTAAAAATGATGAATGAATGTGTGGTACCTATCAGCAATCTGGGATACCGGCCATCGAAATCACTAAAGAGGGCGCAGTGGAAGCGAGTAGCGAAGACGAGGAGGCTTCGCGACGCCGCCCGCAGGTCTGCGATCTCTCCTAAATGTCATCGATGTGCTCTTCATGTGCTAGCACTTTTCACTTGCTCTGTTCTTTCTCAATTTTATGCGGAAATTTCTGATCACAAATTTTCACTTTTTGTTGTTCTGTGTTGTCTTCACGTCCTCGATGTTTGACACAATTACACTGGTTCACATTCGACACCACCCAGGTCTTGAGACACGTAATATAACCCCAACAGATAGGTAGAAGACAAACTCCCCACAGAGCACTCGATACAGAATCATATCATTCGAGCATGCGCAGCGTGTCTGTATGATTATTTCTGCATGCTGTCTTGGCTTCAATTCGATCTCAATACTACTCTATTACACTATGTATTAAGTTTCTCTTTATAAGGAATTAAGCCGTAAGTGAGAAAAATATATAGAAAATATATATTTTATGTGCATTTAAAGCTATGAACCACTTTCGGAATTTTTGTGCTATGTGGATAATACGGTTTCAAATATATGAGCTGCACGCTAGCTTTCGTTGTGCATGGGGATTGAATAGAATTTCAGAGGAATGTTATACATATATATGTATTCAAAGGTAAAGTATATATTGCTTATGATCGCATACGCCAAAAATAAATTATGGCTGTAAAGCTTGATAATTGCTGAAGGCTTTGTGATGGAAAATCTAACCTTATTAATGTGTTGGTACGTACGGACGTCAGCAGCAGCCGTCCCAACCTGCTCAAGCGTCGCAGCCGCCTTCGGGTCAGCAGTACCCGAATACACAAGCCTTCCATGGCACGCAGCAACCCCCTTATCCACAGGGCGGCCAGTTTCCAAGTAACCAGCCGACCCAATATCCCGGTCAGTCGCAGCAGTATCAGAACCCTCCACCCAGAAATCATCATGAAAGAGGACGTCCACCTAACCCTCATCAGGTATGTAGTATAATTTGTCTTTTATATATTTTTTTTATATCTTCATGCTGTATGGCAGAGGGAACCCGGAAACCTAGTGTTAATGCCGAATTTGAGGCATTGCGTGTTGAGTTGCGGACTCAACGCCGCGGTTTGCCTTATTATCTTTTCTTTTAATTTGAGTCGTAAAATATTTTAAAACAAGAAGTGAAAAACAAGAAGTAAGATTATATAATTGTTAAGAATAATTAAACTTTGTTTTGAACAGCCAGTAACAGCAATGCCACAAGGCCCTATGCAGCCATACGGTCCGCGACCGGGACCACCATTTGGTCCAAGAGGTGCACCTCCGGGGCAACGTCCGCAACAAGCTCATCCACAATCGAAAAGATGTCGTTACTTTGTTGCACTCTTTGAATATGACCCAGCAACAATGAGTCCAAATCCTGAAAGTTGTGATGAAGAATTACCATTTAATGAAGGTGACACAATAAAGGTAGATTTTTTTGATGATTAATTTTCAAGCGTTAACTTTTAAACCATATTTGGTTATTGAGATTTATATAAAATTCAACTAACTAACTAATTAAACTTAATACGTCAAATTTATTATGATGTGTTGTATGTATATAAAAATTATGGTGATTACTAATATCTGCGTATTATTTGATAAAAATATGAAATGAATACATAGGTTTGGGGTGATAAAGATGCCGATGGCTTTTATTGGGGAGAATGTCGCGGTAGACGTGGTTATGTGCCCCATAATATGGTTATGGAAGTATCTGAACAAGAAGCGACAGGACAAGTTGCAAAACCGCGGGACCGATGGACGGATGCTTATGCTAATCAACCTGTTCGAAGAATGGTTGCACTTTATGATTATGATCCACAAGAACTTAGTCCTAACGTCGATGCCGATGTAAGTATCACTGTAAGTCCAACCTTCATCATATCTATTCTATTCTTCATAGTCTTATGAAATGTATTACTTAAGATTACAAATGACGAAAATGTATAATACTAGCCGTCATAAAATTGACAAGCAAAACCAAAATCATAATTTTTAATTAACTTAACTATTTTTACTTTTAGGCGGAGTTAAGCTTTCAAACGGGTCAGATAATCCACGTCTATGGAGACATGGACGATGATGGATTCTATATGGCCGAAATAGATGGCGTAAGAGGCTTGGTACCCAGCAACTTTCTCATTGAAGCCAACGACCAATATGGACCAGGACCGCCCCCAGGGCAAGGTAAACATAATTTTCTTCAATGATCGGAAAATTATTCTTTAAACTTGCTCATTTGCTGTACGACCGTCCTTTTCAAGAAATTATCTAAGACTGCTAATAAGTTTTTTCACACGGTTATATGTTTTAGTTCTTCTTATTTATAAAGAAACATTGCAACATTCCTTCATTTTTCATTGCATAGGTCCTGGATTACCTGGTGTCCGAGCGCCAGTTGCAGGTCCAAGCATTCCTGGAGGCGGCCAAGGGCGTGGACGGGGTGCGCCACCAGGGCCCGGTGCTCGAGGACCTCCTCCACCACCTAGAGACAATGTTGCACCGGCGCCAAGGAATCACCATCGAAAAACAGGTATTATTTCACTATTTTTATGTTATGTAATGTGTAGAGCCGCGAACGGCTTTTCAATATTTGCTGTTATAGTCTTTCCCTGTTAGATAAAAAATATATAAATGGTTTAGGTAAGTCCAGCCACTGATCAGGATTCATTCTGATCACTAAGAGCTTTGAGTGTTTCATGTTTGCACCTTGGACTTGCTGTGTGACTACTGAAAAAACGCTCGCTATTTTGCTCTGGTAACTTCTATCATCTTTTCTGTACACGGTTTAACGATTGCCACAGGACTCGCATTGCGAGTTACTTTTCTACGATTTTTTTCTATCACTTAATAGGTATATTACTGTCTTCATCATCCGAAAATCATTAAATTGTTACATTACTCAATAAAATTTGAAACACACATAGTCATGAAAATAAAAGTAATATTACAACGCGAGTCCGGCTGCAATCTACGGAGCACAAAGACTCTTGGTGTACACTATGCTGATTAACACTATCTTGGATTACACAGTCACAGACATCGAAGTTCCACACGTGAAAACTTGAAGATACTACTATACACGAAAGTCGGTTTTAAAGACTAAAAGTTATTCCTGAATACGATGAGGGCAATTTTTTTTGTTCTGCATATCCTTCTAACTGTCTATTCTATCTTTATTTTATCACAACTTCCCTAATTTATCGTAAATAGCTGTCACGTTAGCTCACGCAAGGTAGGCTGGTCAAATACACGCAACATAGCATTGCACAGAGCCCACGATGTGCGTGAAGTGTGATCCAAGATTCAAGTGGTTGTCTGTGGTCACTATATATGTTGTGTGTATTGTCTGTTTGCTAGATGCCTGCCCTCTTCCCCCTTCTCAGTTAGACCACAACACATGCGCCAGTAATCCAGAACAGGCGAATTCTCAGGTAAAAATATTACCGTTTATACAGTTTGACCCCACAACAAACTTTCAATTTATGCAACGAAGCTAGTCATTATCTTTAGTTCAATTTCCACTTCATACTTTTAGATTTAATTTTCACTCTTTTCTTTTTAGTTTGTTTTTCTTCTTTATTTTATTTTGCGTCTCATCTACGCCCAGTGTATCTATAGCTAAAGGGCGAACCGTCCGTTCTCAATTATTTTAATCCATAGCCGTGTGGATTAATCATTGAGGTTTACGACACATTAGATATCATTTCATACTGGACCATTCCATACAAAACTAGAACAAAACAACAATACTTCACGAACATTAAATATACCATTTACTCATTCACATCTATGTCAACAAAGTCTCTGAAGCCTGTGAATGTGGTCCATGACTAGGCGATTACCGTAATGATAAACGTAAACGATTTAATAGTGAGGGGCTTAATTAAAAATAAAAAATAAAGTTAATTAAAACATATACATAATTATCAACATTGTAATCGTCTGGAAAACAAACTACTTTTTCTGTGAACAAATCTCCCTGAGCATGATATTTTAAGTTTATTTCACGCTCTTCGCTATTTAGTCGTGATAATTTTCTTATTTCAACTTTTTAATTGAGCAATTACAAATTAATTTTAACCTGTGATTTGTACCTTTCTTAATTCGCTTTTGTACCGCAATGCATGATTGATTTAGCACACGTATTGCCCAAGCAAATTAGATGAATGCATGAAAACTGTGAAATCTTAAATCTGTAATATTCCTTTCATTAATGATCAATTACTCTTTTCTTTAGATTAGAAGGTCCAAATTATCTTGATGGATCCTGATTAACTCGATGGTTTCTGAGACAGATCATCAATCAGTAGTAAATCAGTTGCGAATTAGTCGAATTCGCTAGATATCATATAATATTGCATTAAAAGGCTAGTTTCATGCGGGATCTAACGCCACGTCAGTGATATTTTTGACAAGTAAGTTTTTACATAGGCGAGGGGGAGAGGCGTGGCGAGCGCCCCGCAGGTGAGCACGATCGCGCGCACGAGCGCTGGTAACGCGAGCACGCCCACGTGCGCACAGTCCCCGGGCGCCGCCACGCTGCCGGCCATGCCGCCCGTGGGCACCACCACGGCCGTGAGCACGTCGCCGGCGCGGCGCGGCGGGCCCGCCGTGGTGCCGGCGCCCACCGCGCAGGCGCCCGCGCAGCCGCCGCCCACCTCTCAGCCCAATCTCATGCAGAAGTTCACCGAGATGACTGCTCCCGGCGGCGACATCCTCAGCAAGGGCAAGGAACTCATATTTATGAAATTCGGTCTCGGTGGCAAATAATGTCGACTTTACGGCCTCTGAGGCCTCTTTAAAATTTAGTGATCTCATTTTTAATTTTGGTGCGAAAGGGTTCTGCTGCTGTTACCCTGTCCGGCTTGTCAAAGCCGTGTTTAACCGAATTTTTCTACTCTAGGCCATTCGATTTACCATTAACCGATAATATAAGAATGTAAATAATAAAATTAAAATTCAATAAACGCACAGTTTAGTGAATATTCAAATATTTAGCGGTCTCGATAGTACGCACGGTTGACGACTAAACACCTGAAGTTATAAGTATGTGTAACGTTTTCTATCTTTCAAGTCTGTACCCATATGTTAGGTTAGTTTATAAGAACGTTTAATTTCTGTGAAAGATTGCCTGTGCTCACATAACTCGAACATTGATCAGCAAAATGGTTCTCCACATCAGTGTAATCTTTTCATATATGAAAACTTTTGTTTTATATATTTTTGTGTTACTGTTTAAACTTAATGTGGTTGAACCGCCCTCATCCTATACCTTTATTTTTTTTCTTAAACGCTAGATGTCAGTTCCCTTTTTACATTAGATAGATATCATAAGTACTTACTAAATATCGGATAAACCTTAGGAGTTCACTAAAGTCATGCGATATTTTTAAGCAAGTAAAAATGGAATATGGATAGGCCGGTATCCGAAACTGCAGCCGTCCTTGCAGATTATTAACCGATAACCACTATCGACTTGGCAATAATTAACATGCGAAAGTGTGAGTGATCATAATTACCTGTTTCAAATGTTTATAGTAATGTTAAATATTGAGTCACAAATTTTACATAGCATATTTAAAAAAATATCATAACGAATGTTAAAATTTATTCAATGTTCTCGATATGATAAGTTGTTTTATTAACAATAATTGTCAGTGTACGTCTTAAATATACTTAGTATATAAGATTACAGTTCAACAGCCATTAATAAATCATAAGATTTTCTGTAAGAACATTAATAAAAGATACACGCCGATATACAACTTCTCTCGAAAATAAATATTCTGTGATAGTAGACGTGATACCATCTTTCTCATTAATAGAGTATATAATAAATAAATACGTCATCACGTAGATTTTCGAGATCAGTGTTCGATACTTCTTAAAAGTCTATAAATATACATATATCATTTATATCTAACAGACTGTCCAAATGTGTGAAAACCTAAATTGTTTTGTTCTTATTTTTGAAATAGTACAATTAATTGGGCTTTTTAATATTTGATTACCATAAGAGAATCTTTTTTCTTTTAATTTTGTTACAGCGAAATTATCTTCTTATACTGTTAATAATAAATATATTGTTATAATCATTGGCATAATGCAAGGCCATGCATATCGAGCCACCTGAAAGACTGCTTGCAAAATTATAACATTACTTTAAAAAAATATTAAATAAATACTAAAAAATATTTAATATTTTAATTTCAACTATTTTAAAAATGAAGACTGTTAAAATTTACTATAGCTACGTTTGCTCTATTTTAACATAAAAGAACGAGGAAAACTTAATAAAATTGGTGCTTTATTTTCATATTTTTTATTATTTTCATATTTTTTCCTATTTATTTTAATATATTCTTTCTTATGACAACTTCTTTTAGCTAGCGTGAAATTTGTTAAGGTCTATTCTTTGGGCATTTCGTTAAGGCCGCGAATATTAATTTATAAGATTTTTCTTTAAAAATAAACAGTTCTGAATCTAAGCAATTTTAATTTTTGCTACATTTTTCACGATAATTAATAAAATATTTACAATATTCATATGTGGGAAAGTGCATATGAGGTGATAATATTTTTTCGACGTCTCAAACTCAAATGGTGTCCACTAAATGATCCTAATAAATTGTTCTTGTATATATTGTTCGGTAAGGTTGCTTGAACTGTAGGCTATTTCGATGCTCACTTCGTACAAGGGATTCTCTATTAAGTCCTTATAATCGCTTTGTATCTATCCAACGACATTCTCGACTACTTAAATCTTTTCGCGTATAAACGAAATTAGCTTGCGATTATTAGATAACCATACATATTTAAAAAAATGTTTAGCCATGCTGTTTAGTCCACAATATTGTAAGAGCAGTTTCATAGTGCAAGTGAACGTTCGACGTTTTTGGAATATTAATCTTTTCTATCTTACAGTAAGTGAAGGAGTATCTTCAAAAATGTACTTTAATTAAAATTAGTAGACGTTTGGTAGTAAAACTTATTTATTAGATTTTGTATATTCTTAATATATCTTTTGGGAACACTTGCATTTGCAACTGCTCAGTTCATGTGTTACGACGGTTGTAAATAATCGTGTGCGTAACAATTACGTTTTAGCTAAGCTACAGGCTACATATCTAACTATTAATGTATAACCTGAATTAATTGAGGTTTTTCTAATAATAAATATTCTAGTGTTATGTCTAACAGCGTTCAAAGTTGTTCACTTGTTTATATATTGTTAAAAATCTGTATCCATATCTTTATCACATGTACCTACGTGTATGGTTATTTATACGAAATAATATAAATAATTATTGTATATTAATCGTGCAATCATGAAATGCGTAATTTAATATGAAGAGTTGTATATTAATTATACTTATAAATTATGACAATCTATATTAAACAAACCTTTAACGATGTACCAATATGCTGCGACAAAATAAATGATACAAATGCCGCTTCTTTATTTCTTGTATTTCAATAAAAAAATATTTTGCAAAATAATATGATATATATTGTATATGAATTTATTTACATTTATATATATAATGTTGACGCCTGTCGTGGCGCAGCGGCACAAGCGCTGCCTGTAACCGACAGGTTCTGGGTTCGATCCCCAGTCGAGGAA
>JAXGGP010000020.1:5896241-5906602 GCA_035584415.1 Eueides aliphera
GTGTCTTAACACCAGGTTCCCGGGTTCCCTCTGCCTACCCTGCCATGTGCGGGATACAGCGTGAAGCTAAGTAAGTAAGTAAGTAAATATTGAATATTTTCATTTTTCAGCTGTGGAGACAAGGAAAAGTACGGCGTCTAGTTCCGCCACTCAAAATTCAATACCTCAAACTATGCGGAAAGTGGAGAACGGATCAGAGTGTCTTAACACTAGGTTCCCAAGTTCCCTCTGCCTACCTTACCATGTGGAAGACACAGCCTGAAGCTTGAAAAATATAAACACTTTAATCGTTGCATAGGGAAAATTTACATCTTTAGGCATAAGAAACTACTCGAGTTCATCAAATTTTTTTCGCAATGATGTACCTATATATGTATGTATATGTCGTATATATACATAATATTTATCTGTGTCAGTATGTACATAACATGTAGGCTGGTTGTCACGTCGAGCGTGACACTTGCTGACAAGTGCCACACCTAACGTGGACATAATTGAACCTTTGTTTTCAAGAATTTTGCGGAACAAAATACACACATCGTATTCTAAGCTAATTAATATCGCCTTGATAAGGCCATATTAATTTTATGTGATAATCTGCCATTTTTAGTAGTGTAAGTAAATATTTAGTATCAAACTAATGCTTTTTTCATAAAACATGGTCGGCATTCGGACACTTTTTTCTTGCTAACTAGCTAGATTTAAAAATAATTAATTGGCAAATCATGTTCCACAGTCCATATAATAAATTAACCTTATGGCAGCTTCTATAGACTGTCTCGTAGACAGTTAGCTAATGTCAAATTCGACACTAAAAACAAGGACATCCACCACTACACAACTAACAATTTTTTATAACTATTATAACGTAAATCATATATTTCAACTCTCATTTTCACGCTTTATCCCACACATGGCTGAGTAGACAAAATTAACTTGAGAACATAGCGTCTTAGACACTTTTCCACTTCCGTTTCCCACTATCCGCCGAATTTGAGACGATCCGTGTGGGGTGGCAGAACTCAACGCCGCGTTTTTGGCCTTATTACTCATTTTAATATAAAAAATAATACATATAATTCAGACTTACTTACTGTTGCACATCAGCTCTTTCTGAGATAAATATACACTGTACAAAATATATTACAAAATATTTTAACATCATATAAGTAAATTCAAATTTATTTATCTTGCATAACTTCAGACGGCTCAAGAAGTTAGTGTTCAGACACTTCGTTGTGCCGGACATGAGTTTCGACATTTTTTCTACATGCTATTTGTCGAGTACCCACAGTAAGGCACAAATTGTTACGTTTTCAGTAGGACGTTCGCACGACCAACTGTAAAAGTTCAATACCCACTTTTATAAAATTAAATATTTTGATATTTCCATTTCATCCCTCCGGTAATAGGGCAAAACGCGGTATTTAGTTCCGCCACTCAACACGTAATGCCTCAAAATCGGCGGAAGTTTGGGAACGAGAGTGACCTAACGGGAACAGTATGTCTTAACACTAGTTCACTCTAGTTGACTCGGTCTGCCTACACTGCCATATGCATGATATCTTGAAGCTGAAAAGACTCTATAAATAAACTTTAAGTGTTAAAACACAGGACCAAAACTCTTACTAAAATTTCATTGCATATCTTTTAAATATTATCAATTTCTAGTAACAGCCGATACAGACAATATCAATATAAAAGATATAACATAATATAAAAAAGAAACATGTTAGTCATATTTAAGTTTAATAGATTGAACGCGCTGATCTCAAGAACTACTGGTTAAAATTGAGAAATTCTCTTTGTGTTGTATAGTCAAAATATCAAGAAAACCAGTACACTATCACACCATGCCAAGACCACGCGAGTAAATTCGCTAATGTAGCCAATCATCCATATTGCAGCACAAAATCAATAGATAAGTTCATAAACAAGTTTTATATTTTACATAGGCTAAGCTGTAAACAGAACTAAACCAGCTGTACGCTGTAACGTATTTTGAGAATCTAGTGGTAACATTCTGTATCCAAAAAGACCTGAATTAAATATTTTATAATGTCAAATTTAATCCACGCTCTGTAATGCCTCAAATTCGCAGGAAAGTGGGAAATAGAAGTGGAATGGAATATTTTAAAACTAGGTTCCCAAGTTCCCTCTGTCTACCGTGTACGGGATACAGCGTGAAGTTAAAATAATAATAACTCTCAGCTTCACGCTGTATCCCGCACATGGCAGGGTAGGCAGAGAAAACTTGGGAAGCTAGTGCAAAGACACTTCGTTCCACTTCCGTTCCCTACTAAACGCCGAATTTTAGGCATTGCGTGTTGAGTGGCGGAACTCAACGCCGCGCTTTTGCCTTGTTACCAGAGCGAAGAAATGAAACGTTAAATATTTAAATCGAAAACTTTAAATATTTTGTATCTGCGAGTGGGGATCGAACACACAACCTGTCGGTTACAGTCACACGCTTGTGCCGCTGCGCCACGACAGGCAGAAAAATAATGACATTAGTCAAAAGTAGGCTAACGAATTTTCCTCAACAGACAGACATGTTACGTAAGGTTCATAATAAACTTTCAAAAGCATCATCTTGTTACGTAAGTTTTAATTACTAGTGGAAATTGAGTTGGATAACGAACGCTTCGCTACCTCACCTACAAGATTTTATCAAGCGTTTGAAAATTTTAAAAACTTTGTATAAGACAAAGGTATATTAGTTTTTATTCAGTAAAAATTACTTCCCACGTGTTTTTATTAATAAAGAGGTAAAAAGAAATCTAATATTGTATATATGTATATATTTATATGTATGTATGTATATATATATATATATATATATATACCACTTCCCTTCTCTTACATATTCTCTTCTCTATCCAAAGGTTGCCTGGAAGAGATCGCTCTCTTAGCGATAAGGCCGCCTATTGTACTGTACTAAATATATATATATATAAATATTGTGTCTTTCTGGTGTATTTTGTTTGTTTGTTTCTTATATTTTAATATTATAATATTTCGACGGACTTTATATAAATAACAAATTTGGTTAGCATATATATACTTTCAAATCGGACCAGTAGATCCTGAGATTAGCGCGTTCAAGCGAACAAAAAAAAACAAACTCTTCAGCTTTATAATTAGTATAAATTACGGGGCTGTCGTAGCGCAGCGGCACAAAGAAGTGACTGTAACCGAGAAAATGACATATTTAATATTTTCAATTTAAATATTTAATATTTTCATTTCTTCGCTCTGGTAACAAGACAAAACGCGGCGTTGACAATGATGAAAGGGAAAAGGGGGCTGAATGTGCCGATTTCAGCAAATCTTTACCAATCGTAAAAAATACCTATGTTTAATAATTGCTGTTGATTAAAGGCTAACGAATTAGTGAATTAATTAAATTCATAAATTTATCAAATACTTTAATTACTTTTAAAAATAAAGGGCACGATCAACCCCAGTCAGTTGCAGCAATAAATAAAATTAAAATAATATCAGTATCAGTAATCATCAGTACATTTACGAGTATACATGGTATACATGTTTATTATATATTATATGCGTCAGCACAATTTACCCCCGGCAGTTTCAGTCGTCATTTTAACCAAACTTTTCCAGTATTTTAGGGGCAGTAACTAGATATTTCACATGAATTTCAACTTTATACTTCCCAGCCATCTTGAGATCTTGACAGACGGACACACAGTTAATCATATATTTTTAGGTAAGGAAGTTATCAATGAACTATCTATAAGACAATGCATAAATAATAATGGGTCATACTTTGATTGATGTTTTTTTTTAGCTTCACGCTGTATCCCGCACGAGGCAGGGTAGGCAGAGGAAACTTGGGAACCTAGTGTTAAGACACTCCGTTCCCACTTCTGTTACCCACTTTCCGCCGAATTCGAGGCACTGCGCGATGAGTGGCGGAACTCAACACCGCTTTCGCTCGCCAGTAATCATAGCATTGCGTCACAACAATACCGATGTATGTACACGTCTATCATACAATAAAACTCTACAACGATCAAATAATAAAAATATGATTACTGATAACAGCAATAAATCACGACAGCGTCTCCGACGTTTTCTATTTATAGACCCGATTGTTAATATGTATCATCATTAGGCCCTTACATATAATATTAGCGGTGTGTCGTATTGACTATTTCATTCAAAAATTTCTTCTCTTTTGTTAGGAAGTGAGCAAAATTCAAATTTGTAAGGCTATTAACACATTAATTTGTGTTTTTCATTCAGTTCCTTCAGTTAACAAAATGGAAAACTTGAAATATCGCTTTATTCACGAGTAGGAATTCCACCGTTCCACTAGTACTGCTTAAAATTTGTATGGTAGTCGTGTTGCAAAAGAAATCACAATGCATTTTTGGTTCCAACGTTTTAGTTCTGGAAATTTCAACCTACAGAACAAGCCCCGTGGATGGCCGAAGATCCAAGTTGGTAGTAAAGAGTTGAAGGCTATTATCAAAGCGGACTATTGCAAATCACGTCTGAGTTAGCTGCAAACTGCTGTGATAGTGATAAAATTGTTATAATCCACTTGAAGAAAATGGGGAAAATTAAAAGTGGAAAGATAGGTACCTCATACCAGCAAACTCGATCGTCTAGTCTCGTGTCGTCTCTCGTCGAAACTCCTCGAACCGACGAAATCGAATCATTCATCATCTGTGATGAAAATTGGATCAAAAGTGCCAACTGCAACGGTGACCCTGGCCAGCCAGTCACATCCTGCCTCAAGCGAAAATTGGCCCAAGAAAAGTTACTTGTAAGCGTTTAGTAAAATAATGCGGGTATCAGACATTACAGTTATCACAATATAGGCAGACTATTTAAAAGCTAAACAGCCAAGGCTGGTTAATCTTTCTGCGCCAATACTGCTTCACGACAACGTTAGACCACTCTCTGCACTACAGACCAAATTAGAACAACTTAAATTGGATCATGTCATCCATCGTACTCCCAGAACCTTGCTCCAAAATATTACCATTTTTTTGAAAATCTGATAACTTTTGTAAAAGAAAAAATTCAACTCCGATAAGACAGTCTAAGCTACCATTCAATATTTCATTGATATCCTTCCGAATGGTTTTTGGAAGTTATCAATGAACTATCTATAAAACAATGCATAAACAATAATGAGTCATACTTTGATTGATTTTTTTTATTAGCTTCACGCTGTATCCCACGAGACAGGGTAGGCAGAGGAAACTTGGGAACCTAGTGATAAGACACTCCGTTCCCACTTCTGTTCCCCACTTTCCGCCGAATTTGAGGCACTGCGTGATCAGTGGCGGAACTCAACGCCGCGCTTTGGCTTATTACCAGAGCGAAGAAATGAAACATTAAATATTTAATTTGAAAATATGAAATATTTCATTTCCTCGAGTGGAGATCGAACCTAGAACCTGTCGGGTACAGACACACGCTAGTGCCGTTGCGCCACGACAGCAAAAATATTTGACTTTTTGTTCCTTATATACCAAACAATAACTTCATATAAAGACCTAATATATACATACATACAATATTCTATGCTATAGACAACATCAATTTAAAGTATTAAAATTATACTTTTGTAATGAGAGATGCAGAAACAAAATAATTATATATAATTTCGTTCCTTACTTTCCCTGAGAATATATATTTATATTTTTTTTTAAGCTTCACGCTGTATACTGGCACAAAGCAGGGTAGGCAGAGGGAACCCGGGATCCTTAGAACAGAATATATATAATATAAAAAAATGGGTGGGATTTTTATCATTAATTTTTATACTTTATATATTATTTTTAAATTTTTTTATAATAAAACTTATTAGAGTAGCAACATTGACCTTCATAGAGTTCTTTTTTTGTACAGCAACAGACCACAAAATTTGATTCAAGTAATATTTCATTTTCAGTTGTAGCTTTATATAACAATCTAGCAAAAAATGGGACAAGAATAATAAGTAGAATATAGTTTATACATAAACATTCCTCCTAACTAATTTTGAATGCTCTTAAGTATTTTTTTTTCTAGATTCTTGTTTTGATCATAGATGGTTATCTATTATTGAAAAAAGAAACTAGAAAAAAAATATATCATATTAAATATCATATTTAATCTTAAAAACTTCGCTAAAGCGCTATCTTTAATGCAGACAATGTATTTATCAAATTGCTTATCTCATACCGTAAACCTGTACAAACATTTAAGACGATTATGTGCATTATATATTTTCTTATAATCAAAATATAAAAGGTTATCATACAAATATTTTTGTGAGCCTAAAATTACTTGTTTTTATCAGCTGTGAAGCTGTATCCAGCACACAGCCGGGTAGCCACTCGTCTAATAAACAGATTCAAGAGAGTTCTAATATTCTCATAACATTCAACAGGGTTAGTAATAAGTTTTATCTAAACAATAAAATTATAAAGCTTAATAAATGATTTTGTTGAATATCATAATCTCTGAAACTACAGATTTTAGTTGAAATATACTTTTTGTACTAAAAAAGACAACATGCAAAGCTGTGAAAAATTATATCATAAACAGTAAGAAAACTAAACTCTGAGATCTTCAAAAGGAACATAACGCACAATTTTTATTATTTCTTATTTGATAAATTGTCATGAGACATAAGACAAAACTGTTAACATGTATATATTTTAATGATATTGTAAATATTTTAGAAAAGCTTAATTAATGTTTTGTTTTCAAACAAAACATTTTAAAACTTCTTATAATAAATTTAAAAATAGAAGTCAGTAAGTGATAAAGTTGATATGATGAACAATCTGTGGCCTTGTGCTCAATAGAACTAATTTGAGCACATATGGATATTAAATACTTTATGCTAGTGTTTGACACAATCAATATATAAAAAGATAATATTTACAATTTAGATGTATATATTTTCATTTCCTTAGTCTGGTAATGATGCTATTCAAGGTGTTGAGTTCTGTTACTCGACATGCAGTAACTCAAATTTGGTGGAAAGTGGGGTGTGGGTAACACTAGTTTCTAAAGTTCCCTCTGCCTAGCCTGTCATGTGAGAGTGGGAGATTATTGTCTGCTTACAACCCACTTGCTGGTGTAAGCACTTGAACTAATTATAAATTTACTAATGTACATTACTTTTGTTTTCTAATAAGACCATTATTTTTTAAATAATATCTATAGAGGCCTATTGTGGCGCAGCGGCACAAGGCAATATTGATACCTATATTGAAAAGTTTCAAATAATTCAATAAAAAAGTCATTTGTAAAAAAATGTTGTCATTGGTATACTTTTTAATTTATAAGACAATAGAAATAAAACAAACACTAATGTTAAGGGCCATTTTCAAAGATAAATAAAACAGCCTAACTGTTTTTGAGATCAGTGTGAACAAACACACTGATAACAGACAAAAATCTGAAAAGTATTGTTTTTGGCTATATTGTGTTTTTAAACTATCATATTATTTTACATATCTTTCATGTACAGACAGATCAGAGTGACAAATCATTTTGTTTTCTATTTAATATATATATTTTATTTCTATTGTTTATTAATGTCCACTTACTATAAAATTTGTTATTAGATTTTAATGCTAATACATTTTATCCAGTTAACATCACTTATTTTCACTATATTGACAGTTATGAGTAGGATATTTTTGGTTATAATTTTGAATGGGTGAGAGAATATAGAAACAGGATTTTTATACCTTAAGAAAAATACTATACTTTATCAAAGATATATTCAATTGGCGTCTTTGGTACCTAATAATAAACAAAAATAATAGAACTACACTTACTTGTCTTCTGGATTAAGGCCTATGACTAAATTGATGGCTACAGCAAGAGCCCCAGCATTGCATGCCGCAAGAAGACATATTATTTTACGGTGGTGCTGCAACTAAAACATTTATTTTATAATTAAACCTCATGTTTGATAATGCAACAGATTTCAGGATTATGTACCATAATGAAAAAGTAAAATAATATTTACTTTAATTTTAAATTGTCCTAATCTATTTTAAAATGTTTATGATTGATTATGAAGTCACCTCTTCCATTTTAAAAAACATTAGGTTATAATATAGAAATATTAAGTTTATGTCACAATAATTTTAAAGCAATAAATAGAAAAAAATATATGCCATCATACCTTGTTGGTATAATAAGTTTCTCTCTATATTTATATCTATTAAATTAATAACAAAATATAAATACAATACATTTAAATGATTCATCATATCATTCAAATAATATTGTTCAAATATAAAAATACATTTCGGTATAACTCCTTAAATTCATAGATAAATGCTATTTCTGAACATTAACATGTAAAGCACCGACTATATGCATAAATAATATAAATTTTCATGACATTTTAGTTTTAAAATAGTAATATAAATATCATATCAAATTACCTTTGAAAATGTAAGCTCCATTGTCAATAAAATATTCACTTGACTGGAATGTTTTAGAACATCACAAAAAACAAAGTAGAATGCCTAATTATGAAAAAATAGTAAGAAATAAATATTATAGCCGGAAATCGTTTCAAGAGCGAATATCACGCAAACTGCAGAGAAAAAGTGACAAGTTGACAGGTGCTTATGTCAAAATTCACCACAACTGTCGCAGATGATGACAAAAAAAATGTGTTATTCGTTTTAACTACAGTAGCATTTCATAAGTAATTGACAACAGTACCGTACTTTTAATTATAATAAAAATTTAATAACGTTACTAAAATACTATATTTTAATTTTATTCTGAAAGGGTTATATAAAAGAGATTTAAATGTCTGGTTTTTATTATTTATTTGGTGATAAGTCGTCCTAATTTATTTTTTACTGGTCAATAGTACATATAACCAGCAAATAGATATTAACAAGATTTTTTATGTTCTGTAATGTCAGTTAACTCTGTTTTAAAATGACGGTAGTTTGAAATATAATTATTAATATCAAGCTATTGCACAACAATAACATAAAACTCTAACAAATTTAAAGAACTATTCAACTATTTATAATAATTAACATTTTCATGGACTTTATGGATAATAATTGTCAACAAAATATGATGAAAATGGATGTCGACTTCGGGGTAAGGGCATATATTTTATGAGCTTGCTTAAATAAAAAATATATAATATTTTATAGTTTATGATTATATTTCATAGGTAACTGTTTTATAACCAATATTGTTTTTTTACCTAAATTTACAGGAAATTAAAAGGCATAATAGCTTAACAAGCCCTAAGATAAATCGGATGCCAGTCGCTAAGAGGGTAGGAAGAGAACGATGTCATAGCTATCATGCTCAAAATTCAGATAAAACAAGTGAAACCCGACTAGCACCAAAAGTAAGTTTTAAACCTTTTCGTATAAAATATACTCATTTCATTTCATCTTAAATTATATATTTTAAATGTGAACGCATTCGTAACTTCCAAATTGACAATTTTATATTGCGTTCAGAAATATTTGAAAACGGCTCTTTTGTTGTATTTATATTTTAAATATATTATTGTTAACATTCTTCATTAACACATAACAGTAAATATAAAATAATAAGTTTAAATATTTGTCCCGCCCGTAGTAATATTTTTTTCTTATCGTCAGTAATTTATAATCAGTAAATGCAGTCGCTGTAGGCATTACCAAATATGGAGTTCGCTCGTTTTCCCAACCGTCCTCCCTTCGAACCTTAGCAGCTCTCAATTTTTAATTTCTATAAATCTCTGTGTAATATTCAAATGATTTCATTGACATATTTAGTGTAAATATTATAATTTCCTTCCTTATATTTAAACGTGAGTTTAAATTTGTTAATTGTTTTAGCTAATGTCAATATAGGTCAGACAAGTATTGGCGTATAGGTTATGTTTTAAGTGAAATTATTGGTATTAAATCCAGTGTGTGTTGTATTGTTTATAAATGCGCGTGTCTTCGTTTACAGATGTCGTTTAGAGTGGTTCGTAGTTCTAAATTTCGCCACGTTTACGGGCAAGCCCTGAAAAGAGAACAGTGTTATGATAACATCAGAGTATCCAAGAGTTCATGGGACTCTACATTTTGTGCAGTGAACCCTAAATTTTTGGCCATAATCGTCGAGTCGGCAGGTGGAGGCGCCTTCATAGTACTACCTCATAACAAGGTGAGTGTCTTCCTTATACAACCCATTGCTTAAATCCAGTTTTTCAAGTAGTATGTCGATTTAAAATGATGACTTAAACAGCTATATAACGAAATTTTCAAACTGGTTACTTCAAGTTTATGAAGCCATGTCCTATGCCATGAAAATTCATTTTTTTAATGTACTTAAAAATAATTATTTATTTATATATA
>JAXGGP010000020.1:6139473-6149828 GCA_035584415.1 Eueides aliphera
CCAACAATTACGTAGTACATAAAGATAATTTACAACCTTAGGCAATTAGGTATTTTATAACAGCTTCAGTCCCTTTATGATCCAATTTCCAGAACTTAGTGTAGTTGGATAAATAATTATATAAAGAAATGGTAAGCTGTTTTACGATTCCTTTACAAGGGTAACTAGAAGGAACCTTGTCTAAGGATATTTTGTTTCCCATTTTCTAAGTGAATGGTAGAGCTCAACGCTGGCTTTTGTCTACTAGATTGGGAAAATGAAGATAATTGTAATATAATGTTTTCCCTTAATAGGGAACGAAACTCTCTACCATCATATTGTCCCACTAAGCCACGACAGCTACAATCATAATATTTTTTTTGTTCAGTTTCACACTGTATTGCCCACACATGAGGATAGGCATTTTGAGAACCTAGTGTAAAGACACATGAGGTTTCATCCATCGCTTCGACGAATTTTGAGGGCATTGCGCGTTTAGTGGCAGAATTTAACACCGTAGTTTGTCTCCTAACCAGTGAGATTGAATGAAAATATTTAAAATTTCATTTCCTCTAGTGGGAGTAGAATATTTTACGTTAAAAGAAAATGTTAATCGGACTTCAAGTCAGTATTTGCAAACGTTTTCAAGCTAAACGCTGATTACCGATCAATAACGGAATTCCCAATTGACTCAAGACCCAAATAGGCCAAACTCATTATATTCATAAATTTCAAATTAAATATTAATGAAAATATTGATGATTTATTGAGGCCATCATGGCGCAGCAGCACAGCATCTTGTTAGTGATATGATTATCTTACCTGTTTTTTTAGTTTTAAGCTGATGCTGACCTGATCCTGAGAATATAATTCTAAGACACTTCAATCCTCTCTTTACGTCGCTATTTTGTATAAGAAATAAAAAAAACGCAAATTTGTACCCTCGACCTTTGTTCATTAATAATATCTAATTAATATAAATGTTACTAAAGAGATAAGTTCGAACACTTAACCTTAAATATGAAAGCATGTATAGATGCCTTAAATACGGCGGAAAGTGGGGAACAGAAGTGAAACGGAGTGTCTTAACACTAGGTTTCCAAGTTCCCTCTGCCTACACTGTCATGTGCGGGGTACAGCGTGAAGGAGAGTCATGTAAGGATGAGTATTTTTTCTCGTTGACGCAAAAACTGCTGACCTGATTTACAATAATATAAAGACTATTTTTGTAAAAAATGTAACAATTATTTAAAGCTAGCGAAGCCGCTTCTGTGCTGCCTGTTTAAACATATCTTAACTATTTATTGTAATGATGTTTAAAATTATATTTTTATGAAATATCTTTTAATTTGTAATGCAATTAATTAATATGTAATGGGAAAGTTTATAGCTTTTAAATATAATTGTCATCCAAGAACTCAGGGTCGATATCCGACATCAACGCTAATAGCCAATTACTTATGCGAGGAATCGATTCCCTTTGTACCTTCCGTTTATATTCGAGATCCATTATTGAAATTGTTATAAATTAACTTTCACATATTGTTTAATGGTATACATTATTAATATGAAATTTGTTAAAGAAAATGTGTTAAAGACTCGGTAGTAAAACCAAGAGCAGTGTTCGAATAGTATTTTTTTTCACCTATCTCGCTACTTACGGGATAAATCGTGAAGTTATATTTGTCACAATATTTGTCTATAATAAGCTTAAAACAACACTTACGCTGCAGTCAGATAATTTCTGCTTTTTGGCATCTCGACTAAGAAGATCATACAAAAGCAGAAGTCTTAAGTTAGAAGATGACAGTTTTACTTTGGTTGATGGTTCCCCAGGATTCGCTCTTAAGTTCTCCCAAACTTTAACTATACCTTCTTCATTAGGATCGTGGGCCATTTTGATCAAATCTCTTACATTTGGAGATAAATATTGCAAGGATTCTTCATTTATTTCATCTTCATAGCTGTCTGACCTGCTAGATATCTTCAAATCTTTATCATAAGGAAGAAGCTCATGTGGAAAATCAGGTTTCGGTTCTAATAATGGTTTGACTTCTTCATTATGAGCTGCTAGAAGTGGTTCTTCTGTTCTTACTCCTTCTGGTTCTATTACAGTATGCTGTGCGTTGTTCTCAACTGGTAAGAGGACGTAGTTAGCTGATTTTGGGATTACTCGGTCTGATGGTTTTGGGGGAGACGGTGGGGCGAACAGGCCCGGTTTGTGGAATGGTGTGGTTAAGACTCTGAAAATTTGAACTAAAAGATTAATTAAAAATAATGTCTGATATAAGAGGTCTGTAGAAGCGCCGTGGCACAGAGCTATATATATAGAGATTGTCTGCGCGAGAGGTTGTGGATTTGATCTTCACTCGAGGAAAAAACAATAAAATTTTAATTTCTCCCCTCTGATAATGAGACACAGACACAGTGATAAGTTATGCCACTTTTATGGCAATACCTCCAAGCAACGGAAAGTCAGGAAAAGAAATGTCTTATGATATATTCGGTTCCTAAGTTTCCTCCGCCTACCTATATGAGGAGTACAACGTGAAGCTGAAAGAAATATATTTATTAAAAGACAATTCTATATTCTTAACTAAAATTAACAAAAAAAAAGCATACAAATAAATATTGTTGTGTTTGTTTATGTTTTTCAAATAATGTTAACCCAGAGCTATCAAGAAAAGGTCTTTTTTATGCTTATATTTAATGCCATTTAACAAACATGCAATAAAAGTTTTTCATGCTAAGCTCATAGGAAAATAATATTAACAAAGAAAATAGCTCTGATATTGTAACCATCTTCTAAAAGGCGATAAAAAAACAATGTTTCCAAAATGGCTATATCATATAAAAGACAGTAATTTCCACAAATAAGCTGGAGTAAGCTTAGATGTAGGTCTAGATGTGGACTGACCTGTGGCATAGTCTACCTCGATGATCATATATCTTTCATTTATTTTCCATACGTTTCGTTAACTAATACAACTAAAGAGTATGATATGTTCCGATATCTTTACTTATTTGTAACCCCCGACAAAAAAGTAGGTGCTGTCTGTCTGTATGTATATATAGTACTATAGCACCATACCTCCTAAATTAATAAACTTATTTGAGTTCGTTTTTTTAATCAAATGCCTTGTACGTCGCGCTGTTTCTGGACTATGTTAATTATGAATTAATAAACTCTAACCATTCGTTTAATAGCTGCAAACACTTTAAAGAGGTTATTTACTTACTACTTTTAGGGTCGAGGGTGTCTAAACTTTTAATTTTAATTATAAGATTAAACCGAACACTGACCATGGAGCCTGAACTTATCATTCTAAGTATATTTCTTTTTATGGTACTTAACACTAGGCCAACTATATTAAAAACAATGCCCACTATATCAAAACTAGCATAAAAAAGCGGAAAGCAAGAAGAAACCGTCACCTCTGTATACCATATCTCATCCACCAGCCGTGAGAAGAGGGTAAGCTGGCAAAGTAATCGGAAGACACATACAAGGGTTTGGGTGTGGTGGGTTTTTGGGGAGGCTCGTCCTTTACTTCGAAGGCCATCTGGTCCGTCAAGTGGTGTATTATTTGCATTGCCACTGGTAGATACGAGTCTGATAGTCGGACCTGTTGTGCTGAATGGACCTGAAATTAAATTATTATCATAATTGTAGGAAAAAATAGCTATTTTTATGCGGCGCAAGTATGTGTCAGAAATATAATCAGTTGTTCGTTCCGCAATTGAGGAAGAGTTATATGAAATATTTTTTGTTCTTCATTATGCCACTCAAGACACAGTGTCTCTTTCTACGAAAAGTTGGGAACGAATATGTTTTAATAGGTAGGGATTGTCTTAAGACTAGGTCTTCAAGTTTCCTCTGCCTACTCTGCCATGTGCGAAATAAACGTGAAGTTGAAAAAAGAGAATTAAGGAAAAATAAAATAAAACGTAAATTAATTTATGATGTTATATTAATTAATTACGAATTGACCTCATTTTGCTGACACAAATCGTTTCAGCTATTAGTTTCTGTTAGAAGATTGCCGAAAACAATTTTATGGCCCCAATTTACGTCTCTCATAAAAAGCATTAGATTTTGTCCAATCTTAGGCTTGTTAATGAAAGCCATGAATAACGATGATTACAGGTTCGATTTCTTCTCAAGTTTGCCATCAATGACTGTAAATCTCTAAAATATTTCGGACAAGAGATAAATGCTCTGGACAGACGAACACGCAGGAAAATGGGTTATTTATTAATTGCTTAATTTTCTGTATCTTATAAATGTTTCTAATTTTTTTTCTAGTACCTACTAGTAAACGTTATGTAATTGGAAAATGTGAAAAAAAAAAAGAAATGAACATTCTATTGTTATAGAAACTGTAAAAGTGAAAACATTATGAATATTCATTTCATTGTTGACCGTATTGTGAAAATAAAATGTATTTGACTGACAAAATATATGTAAATTAAATTTTCTATACGTATTATATACGCGGTTATGGGTTCGATCCCCACTCGACGAATTAAAGTATGTCGAATTTTCAAATGAAATATTTAATATTTTCATTTGTTCGTTCTGGTAACAAGGCAAAGCGCGGCGTTAAGTTACGCCACTCAATACGCAATGCCATAAATTCGGCAGAAAGTGGAGAATGAAACGGAATGTTTTAACACAATGTTTCCAAGGTTGCAGCGTGAAGCAGAAAAAATAAAAAAATAAATTATATTATAATATAAATTCAATTAACACACATTGAACGGTTAGTGGTGTAACTTAACACTGCTCTTATTCAGAGCAGGTACGTGAAAATAACCCGTTGTCCCAAATAGGAATCGACCTATAACTGCGGCGTTTAATGTCAGACTACTGCAGCTCTAAGGCGATCTGTATTATTATTTTTAATTTAAAATAACGTCTGAAATAAAATATTTAATATTTATTAACATTTTTGCTTAGCAAAAAAATGCTTTAGATTTTAAGACAATGTTTCTTATCTGTATTTTCCTCATTTTATGACGTATAAGGAATTTGACAACACCTGACTTTCTAATATAAAAAACCCAAAACGGCTTTAACAAAAACCAAAGTTTACAGAGAGCCTATATTTTATAAAAATTAACTTTTTTATATATTTTATACAAGTATACATTAGTTTATTATTTTATAAACTCAAATTATATCAGGGAAGTAAATTATTATTATTTATAATTTCTATTAAGTAAAACAACAAAACGCAGCGTTGAGACCCGCCACACAACATGCGATGTCCGAAAATTTGATAGATGAGTCGTGAGCATTGTGTTTTAACTAGATTTTCCAGTCGCCTCTACCTAACCTGACATGTGCGAGATAGAGTTTAAAGCTATAAAAATATATTGCCCCATTGTACAATACAACAATAAACAAAGAAATTATTCTTATGACTTAAACACATTCGATAGAATATATGCATATTAAAAATAATACGGTTTTCGCGATTAATACAGTTGAAGTACTGCGATTAATACTAAATATACTAGTTAATATAGTTTCATTTAAAATAAAAGAAATACATTTAAATATCGTTTAAAAATAACTAAAGAAAATAATAATTCATTGTATAAAAATAAATGAAAAAACTTACCACATTTCTAGTAATTTGAAGGAGGACCGTACAAACCAATACTTGTCGCAGCATGATTGTCATCTGTAATGAAAAAAAAATTTTTTTATGGTGCCTTAACATTAGGTTACGAAATGCACATCACACGTCTACTTGTTGAGGCACATAGGATACGGGAGTATTTTAAAGTGAATGAAATGTTTCAACAATAGCTTCCCAGCCCGTAGTAGGGGCTATTTTCGGGATACACATGGGAAATATAAGAATCCCGCATACTAATGCGGGATTCTTATATTCCTTTTTTTAGCTTCACGCTGTATCCCGGACGAGGCAGGGTAGGCAGAGAGAACGCGGCAACTAGGTTCCCGGTTAAGACACTCCGGTCCACTTCCGCTCCCCACTTTTCCGGCGAATTTGAGGCATTGCATGTTGAATGGAAGAACTCAACACCGCGTTTTGCCTTATTACCAGAGCGAAGAAATCAAACATTTCACAACAACAGGACTGGGGATCGAACCCAGAGCCTGTCGGTCACAGTCACTCGTCACACGCTTGTGTCGCTGCGCCACGACAGGTCTCTAATATATGTACAATATTATTATTTCTTTAGCTTTAAACTATATTGCACTTAAGCAGGGTAGAGTTAAAACGCACTCCGTTCCATTTCCGTTCCCCACATTCCGCCGGAATTTGAGGCATTGCGTGTTAAGTGGCGAGATTCAACGCCACGCTTTTTTTGCCTAATTGCCAAAGCTAAGAAATGAAACATTAAATATTTAAATTGAAAATATTAAATATTTCATTTTTTCGACTGGTCGAACCCAGAACCTGTCGGTTACAGTCGCACCTTGTGCCGCTGCGCCACGACAGGCCTCCAATATTTTGTTATTTATATAATAAATTATCTTTCAGATAACTTTTAAATAACTGGAACAAAGAGTTGGTAAACGATTTTCAATTGCAATAAACACTTGAAAACAAGAAATAAATGCAGTTCCACTCAAAGTGGTTCAAAGTTTAGAAATTGTAAAAGTTCCAACGTTAATGTTATATTTTATTTCCTTTGAAGAAAAGCTACTAAAATATATATTCTGCTTGTATTCTTTATTATTTTGTGACAGTGTAAGATGCTATCAGTTTTTATTGTTTTTAGGGTTCCTTGCCTCAATTGGAAAAATGAAACCTTTATATGATTCATTTACTGTCTGTCTGTTTGTCAAAAACAATGATTTTGTGTTCATATGGTTAATATAAAATATTCAGGTATATCGTCTTGGCTAGTCAATATATACTGAATTATATTTATAGCATTTCTTACAAGAGGCCTGTTGTGGCGCAGCGGCACAAGCGTCGGCTGAAACCGATAGGTTCTGGGCTCGATCCCCAGTCGAGGAAATGAAATATTTAATATTTTCAACTTAAGTATTTAATGTTTTCATTTCTTCGCTTTAGTAATAAGGCAAAGCGCGGCGTTGAGTTCCGCCACTCAACACGCAATGCCGCAAATTCGGCGGAAAGTGGGGAACGGAAGTGGAACGGAGTGTCTTAACACTAGGTTCCCGGGTTCCCTCTGCCTACACTTATGCGGGATAGAGCGTGAAGCTAAAAAAACACTGCCTTATGCGGGATACAGCGTGAAGCTAAAAACACAGCGTTCTGTATTTTTATTATATTTAGGAAACAAAAAACAAAACAAACGAAAATTGTGAAGAAATTTCATAGATAAAACTGAATCTAAAAAAAAACACAGATAACTCACACCATTTTGTTATATTGATAGTTAAATATTTTTCATATAATTTAATTTTAATGACAGTTCACAGGCTATAAGCAAACCTCGTAAAGTTCAGCAAATAAATCGCTTCTAAGCGACTATAAAACGTTCTTTGTGTTTCATATGATTTATGTAGAGCTTCTTGAGTATAGTAGGCTAGTTAATGCTTGCGGCTTCGCGAATGAAATTCCGGAATTTAACGCCGCGCTTCTTATCAGAAAGAAAGTAAAAATAAAGGACATATTTTTATATAGAGGCCTGTCGTGGCGCAGGGGTACAAGCTTGTGACTGTAAACGACAGGATGTGGATGCGATCCCTACTCGAGAAATTGAAATATTGAATAATTTCAAATTAAAAAAAATTAAGAGGCGTCTATCGTGGCGCAGCGGCACAAGCGCTGCCTGTAACCGACAGGTTTTGGGTTCGATCCCCAGTCGAGTTAAAGTTTCATTTCTTCGCTCTGGAAATTAGGCAAAGCGCGGCGTTGAATCCCGCCAATCAACACGCAATGCCTCAAATTCCGGCGCAAAGTGGGGAACGGAAAGCGGAACGGGGTGTCTTAACACCAGGTTCCCGGGTTCCCTCTACCAACCCTGCCTTTTGCGGAATACAGCGTGAAGTTAAAAAAAAATTAAATTATTTAATGTTTTCGGTTTTTCGCTCTAATAACAAGACAAAGTGCGGAATTACGATCCACCACACAACACGCAATTCTCTCTTTGCGAAAAGTGGAGAACGGAAGTTGAACAGAGTGTCTTAACACTAGGTTCCCAAATTTCCTACCTTTACACTTCCATCACGACATGCTATTTTTCAGAATAGACTACAGATTCTTTTTATAATAAAAACATCTACAGCCTCAAATCAGAATAGAACTTATAACCTCAAATGGTTATGTTTTAACCATTTTATTTAGTTCCACACCTAAGTAAGTATTAATAGAATGTTAGACAGTATAGACCCACAATAAACCGTTACTTTGTCCTGGCAAAGGGGTCAGGTGGAAGGCAGTGTACTTTTGTATACATATATATATAACTAGCAACTCGCTCGCGGCTTCGCCCGCTTGAATTACGCTATTTAAAAAAAAAATTATTTATTTTACTTATTTATCTTTATTGCACGAGAAACAATCAATAAAAAGAAAAAAAAACATAAGAAAAACAGGCATGCAAAGGCGGCCTTATTGCTTCAAGCAATCTCTAACAGAAAGAGGAATAGCGCAACAGTGCAAATTTTATTTAAAAAAGAAGAAATACGTACAATATAATAAATAATAAAATAAAGAATAGTAAGTATATACAATATACATACAAACACATATAAATTCATACATACACACATATACAATTATACATATTTATATACATATAGACATATATAGATCTAAATTAAATAAACTATTGGTCTAAAATAAATACTATAATATTATTTATTATAATCAATATAAAATTATATTTTTTTAACTTAGGTACTTTAGACTTTATATATATTATTCCAATATAATAAAAAAGGTATGAACCATTTAATTTTGTATGGGAAACCCAAAACAGCCCAATAAAATGTGATTATATTTCATTGCAACATAAAATCGAGATCTGTCCTAATATGTATAATAAAATTTCCACAATTTTTGATTTTCAATATAAAATTTTGTATTAATTTTGTTTAATAAACAAGTGTAATAAAATTACTTTGTAATATCTCAGTCCCTAAAGATGGTGTTATTTATAGGCTTGATACACATATGGGGAAAAGATAGTATTTAAAACTAGTTTACGATTTTTATTTATTAACAAATGGAATGGCGGGTTTCAGGGCTGTGATTTGCCTTGTTACTAAAAGCGATTAAATAAAGATATAAAATATGTCGTTTCCTGGAGTGTGCCGAATCCACTTCCAGATGCACTCTTGGACCCCACGACAGGCCTCTATTAATAATTAGAGATTAAACAGTTTTACTACTATTGCACTATTACACTGACACTGTGATTTTGGCATAAAAAATGTATTTTAGAAACTTCATATGGAAATAATAAATTCGTCGGTTTGAGGCCTGTCGTGGCGCAGCGGTACAAGCGCAGGCTATAACCGACAGGTTCTAGGTCCGATCCCCAGTCGAGGAAATGAAATATTTAATATTTTCAACTTAAGTATTTAATGTTTTCATTTCTTCGCTGTAGTAATAAGGCAAAGCGCGGCGTTGAGTTCCGCCACTCAACACGCAATGCCTCAAATTCGGCGGAAAGTGGGGAGCGGACGTGGAACGGGGTGTCTTAACACCAGGTTCCCGGGTTCCCTCTGCCTTGTGCGGGATACAGCGTGAAGCTAAAAAAAAAAGTATTCGTCGGTATGTATAGCTAGTTTATTTCTGTGATTTCGCTCGTACACATACATACATACATAGGAAAAAAGATAAATGACATGTGTGACATGACACGTGTAACTAAATGTTAAAAGTAAATCTGACAGCACTACAAAGACAATGCAATGTATTCTACAGAAATCTATATAGATTAATTAACCGTCAAAAACTTTTCTCACTTCAAATAATAAACAATGTCTATACTAATATTTTTGAATGAAAGAATATAGATATACAATTTTAATACTTTACCCAAAAATATCTCCTAATTAAGATGCTTTTGGAACGTTTAATATAACGTTAATATAATGGAGTGGCAGATTAAAAATAAATTATTTAACGTCGAAATGCCCTTGATCTTAAAATAAATCGTTATAACAACTTGGTATAAAGCAAAGTGGCATATATTGATTTTAGAATTATAATAGAATTAAATCGCTGTGCCAAAAATACTTTTATTAGCTACTTTTAAATATAATTTCAAGTAACTTGCGATTTCCTCCATGATAGGAAGTAAAATAATTAATTCTCTCTGGTAAGAAAAAAGTACGGCGTTACATTCCGCCACTTTAATAGCAATGACTCAGAATGACTTTTTTTTTAGCTTTACCCTGTATCCCATACGGGGCA
>JAXGGP010000020.1:6197046-6210668 GCA_035584415.1 Eueides aliphera
CTATGATCGGGGTCATGAGCGTAGGATATGAACACGTGACCCATGTTGTGCATGTCTCCGTAGTAATTGCGGTTTCTACTTATTATTGAGGACTCCATCAAGTTACCAAGAATATCGATGCCTGTTTGTTCATCTAAAGGCATTGTACGCCCATTAGGCTGGAAAAAGGTCAAATAATTAGTTAGTTAATTGTGAACATAAAGCGCCTTGACTTATTTAAACTTATTTTTATATTATATTGAAATTATAAAATTCTTACACAAATTGTAGCCTATATTACTCTTATGTATAAGCTATTATACTGTAAGGTTTCATCTAAATATTTTCAGTAGTTTTAATGACATTTCATAATAGCAAATAAAACATATGAAAATATCAAACTAAAAGGCTATTTTAAAACAGATGAATTCCTTCTTCCTAATGGCAGTAAGAGAGTATGGTAGAATTATCTATAACTAAAAAGAAGAACGTTGTTTCTAAGACATATCTTGGCGCTGGGGCACCAACGTGTGACTGTAAACGACAGGTTGTGGATTCAATCCCCACTTGTAGACGTGAAATATTTAATATTTTTATTTCTTCAAGTTGATAACGAGACAAAATCGAGCGTTGAAATCCGCCATTCAGCAAGCAATGCCTCAAATTCGGCGGAAAGTGGGGAACAGAACTGACTGTCTTAACACTAGATTCCCAAGTTCCCTCTGCCTAACCTGCATGTACGAGATATAGCAGGAAACTGAAAAATAAAAGAAAACTATATATACAAATAGAATTGTATAGAATACCAGTGTATTTTATACTCTGTTAATACCAATAATAATAAGCTGTGACTGTTTTTGGTTAACTAATACAACAGAAAACTACCATGATAGACAGTTTGGTATTACGCTATACGTCTATCATGGTAGTAGGAAAGGAAGTGGAACGGAGTGTCTTAACACTAAGTTCCCGGGTTTCCTCTGCCTATTCTGTCTCGTGCAGGATACAGCGTGAAGCTATAAAAAATATAAATATATTTAGATAAAATTATGTTATATATATTTTTTTCAACCGTAAATCCTTAAGCACCTGAATATTTGAAGACTAGAAGATAATGATTTGACAATTTCTATCGTAAATATCATTTTCATCAATATTGTCAAGAAAAACAATTAAAATTACCAAGAGTATAGCCATATTGTTAACAGCTTCAATAAAGCGGTCTCTCCAATTTTCTAGCTGGGTGACTTCACTGTTGATTTGTTCCACAGGACGATCTAAATCGCGCAGTTCCGATAGAGCGAACCTATTAAATTATTACTTATTAACATCAAAATTATATATATTATGATATATATAGGTATTATGATATATATTTTTTGTTTTATATTATAGTTACAAGAATATTTAATTTTTAAATAACAAGAGAGTTAAGACATTCCTTTCTCCGCTTTCCACATGAATTTAAGACGGACATAGCGTGTTGAGTGGTAAAATTCTACGGGTTGATTTATTTTACCAAGAAATAATCACAATTTTCATTTAAATACTTCGCATGTGTTACGCAAGGCGAGGTGAAGAATTTAATGTCAAGAAACTCAATAAATAAAAAAAAATAGATTTAAAATTTTAAACAAATTTCCGACTCAAAAAACCTTATCTTATTATAGTAAAGTGCTTGTAGTTCCTAAATTCCTCATCCGATTTTCATAACACATAACTAAGAACAAATTAAAAAAGGCATTAGGCCTGTCAAGGCGCAGCGGCACAAACGTTTGACTGTAACCGACAGGTTGTGTGTTCAATCCCCACTCGAGGAAATGAAGTATTTGATATTTTAAATGTAAATATTTAATGTTTCATTTCTTCGCTCTGGTAATAAGGTAATAGTGCGGTGTTGAGTTCCGCCACTCAACACGCAATGCCTCATATTCGGCGGAAAGTGGGGAACGGAAGCGGAATGAAGTCTCTTAACACTAGGTTCCCAAGTTCCCTCTGATTATCTTGCCATGTGCAGCACAGCGTAAAGCTAAAAATAGACAGACAAAGTAATGAAACCCCTCTTTTTACTTACCGTGGCGGCCATGCTCTACTCGCAACTTGAGAGTCCAGCTTAGGGAAATATCCTTCTTCAATGGGTTGGCGGAAATTATTGAAACGTCGGACTCGGCCGAGATTGTTACAGAGTCTATCTGTGGTGTACCTGTCATATAAAAGAGAGAAGTTAGGTAAAGTATGCCATTTTAACAGGATTTTTGTCTTTTAAGCTTGAAGTATTTTTATATTTTTTATAGTAAAAGTGTTATTTTAAAGTAAAAGAAACTTATTTATAATATAATATAAGTTTTATTTACCTAGCAATAATCTGCTGGTGCATATAATAGAACAGCTCGCCGCGCCTGTCCTTGTCAACAATGGCGCGATCAGCTGAATCGAACGGGTACACGAGATGCCAGTGCCAGTGGTGGAGATTAACACCGATATCCTCGCGGAAGTAGGCCACACGCTGTTCTGGCTCCAGATCCGATGCTGTATAGTTTTGGGGAATGAGGATTGGTATCTGAAAAAATATGGAAAATTAATAAACAGTTTTTGATTACCAATTACAATCTGCATATAAATATTACGACATCGTATGTTCAACGTAAAATACTTAAATGAAATAATTATTTTGCCCGAGTTGAGCACATTTTATTATCCTGCGCCAAAACAGCTCCTATATAATTCATAATAAAGATGTACTAATAAATTGGCAATATTTAATTGTATCTAAAAGTCGTGAATTCGTTTTTAACAAACATATTTCTAACTTTGTCTATTTATTTCCTACTTGAATTGGATACAAGAAATAGTAAATAATAAAACAAAAATACATATACTAAGTTTAAAATTGAGAGAGTTCTAGTAGCTTTATTAATAAAAAAATAGAAATAAAATATTATAATATTATTCAAAATAAAGATTTAAAAAATAGAATTTATAAAGTATTTAAACAATCGAATGCATTGCTTTAATATCGCATCATAAACACAAAAAATTATATTTTCGAGTTTAATAAACCTAGTGAGCGGAAAACATATCGACAACCATCACGTTTCCTATCTGACATTAAATCAGTATGGCATGATGACTTTTATTAATTTATAATAAATAAAAATGTACTGTAACCACAATTGTAGGTAATGATGACGCAGGGGCATATGTATGCGACTGCAAGCGCGATAGGCAGTTGGTTCTCTTCCCGCTAGAGAAAATGAAATATTAAAAATTTTCAGTTTCACCACACCAAACGCTATTTCTTCAGAATTCGATGAAAACAGGCAATTTTCTTAATAGGAACAGAGTGTCTTAATGTTTAGTTCCTAAGTTCCCATTGCCGACGTGCGAAAGTATATGGCGCATATAAAAATCCGAATATATATAAGATGCCTGTAAGAGAACGCTTTTAGTGATAAGGTCGCCATTTACTACTACTTCTTCTGTCATATTTGTATTTTATTTTTATTTTTTCTTCTGTCCTTATTTGTGCAATAAAGTATCATTATTATTATTATATTTTCATAAATATTTATTTATCTAAATTGCATGAAACACATAATATACATAGTAATTTAAATAAAAGAATCTAAATATAAATAAGAGACACCATTTTTCCCCGACTCACCCTGTCTCCTGGTTGTTCAACGCTTGATACTTCACGCGCCTTCCTAAACACCTTTGGATCTACGAACTTATCGGGGAAAGTCTCAGCGAAGGTCGGGATGTCGAGACCTTTTGTGTCATCTCTGAAATAATATTGTTTATGGGAATATGTATATACTTATTGGAATTGCGTAACGAATATCTTTTGTTAGTGATAAAAAAACCATTAATTAAAGCATGTGTATTATATGTTACATCTTGTATATATTACATTACAAATTTGGCAAAAAGTAAAAGTCATATCGAGATTATAAATAGGTTTTGATATAAATAATACGTTTTCAACTGAGAAAGTTGTTGCCCCACAATGCCTCGTATTCGGTGGAAAGTGTACAGCGGAACAGAGGGTCGTAACACTAGGTTTCCAGGTTCCCTCAGATAACTCTGCCATGTGCGAGATACAATGTGAGAGAGAGGCTATAAAGTATAATTTTTATTTCTTCGCTCTGGTAACAAGGCAGAGTGCGGATTTGAATTCTGCCACTCGACGTGCAAATAAATTCGGCGGAAAGTAGGTAGCATGACGTATCTCAATGCTAGTTCCCCAAGTTGAGAGGAATACTGTGTGAAACTAAAAAATAAGTATTTTATCACTCACCTGTGCAGTAAAGCGACAGAGAGACAGTAGTTGAACATGTAAGGATTGATTCTCAGTTGACAGTACGAGCAGATGGACAAGAGATCGTCGACGTCACGCATACCTTAAAAAAGGCAGAAATAAATTATTGTAGGTTTATTGAATTATATTGGGTATTTACTATTGAAAATTATAATATTTTATTTTAAATGAATTTATCATAATATGAATGAAAATTATAATAATTAAAAAAAAAATATTTACATCCTAAGAATATCATTATAAAAAATATAAATCATTAATATATTTAAAATTTATCAAAAACATGTATTTTATATCCAAAAACGTATTGAATTGAAAATAAAATATCGCAATTAACGCGCTTCACGTTGCATCCAGCACATGACAGGCGGAGACAAGGAAATGAAAATATTATAAATATTTCATTTACTCGAGTGGAGAATGGAATGGAGAGACTTGACTCTACATTAGGTTCCCAAGTTCCCTCTGTCTATCCTACGATATGCGGGATACAACGTGAAGCAGAGTGATTAAATAAGTGATAAAACTGTGAAATTTCTACCAACGGCCTGTCGCGCACGCTTATGCTGCTGCACCACTTGTAACTTTTCATTAAAATAAGGTTTATTCACTACCATAATTTTCTTAATATTTGTATGAATTATTCAACATTACCCAGAAACACATCGATAAGATTGCCAGCCATTTTCCTATGTTTGGGAACAAATAACGAAAACTGGTCGTTATAAGGCATTTCCATGGGGAGAGACAGATCCGGCAGTGCAATGTTCCTCACAGGTATGGGGTTCACACCCGCTCCAAAACGACTTGAGAGGGCATTACTGGAATCCTTGTATTTATCGGGCTAAAACAATATAAGAGAAGAATAGAGTTTTTATAAAGAGTTAAGGTAGTTAAATATCTTATTTCAAAAATGAGTGTAGGCTCAAAACGAAAACAAAACAAAAATAGAAAAAAAGTGAAAATAAAATATGAAAATGAAATACATAAGTAACACATGAAAATATTTTTTACACAAACAATACAATGATTCAAATACATTTCAAGTTATTTAAAAGTTAATAAGAATGTAAAATTTAATAAACGCTGACCCAGAATATTACTAAATCTTCTTGCCAAAATCTTATAGGTCTAAATTTGTTGATCAGATTTACATAAAAAATATCTAAGTACCGCCTACCAAGAAACCAAGAAAGCCTATATTAAAAAAACACTCACACAAACAGACAGACTCACGTTCAGAAAAATAACAAATATAATACTTACGAAGAAATTTTCAGGTAATTGGAAGACGGCGCCCTCTTTTGGCATGAAACATGGCTCCGTTGGTCTGTCGAAGAACAGTAACAGATTCTTCTTGTCAGTCATGATGATTTACTGGAAAGAATGGATTTCTTAGATACCGTCATAAGGAATAATTAAATGGCACAGTAAATTAATGTGCTATAAAGAAAGAAAACATTCTTAATCCCACACATGGCAGGGTAGGCAAAAGAAATTGGGGAACTTCCACAGTTTCCACCAAACTTGACGCATTGCATGTTGAGTGGCGAGACCCAGAGCCGCATTTTGCCTTGTAACCAGAGCGCAGTAATTAAAATATATAATATTTCATTATAAGAAAAATAATACTAATTTAAAAGTATTATTATCCTTATAAACAAATAATATAAGCATTCTAAAATAACAACAGTTTGATAACTCCCTGGTATTTGTTATTAAATTAATCTATTTGTATCAGGAAAGTCAAATATTATTGCCTAATAATAACTGACATTATTTTAGCGATTTGTTTGTTTTTATGTGATGGTTACAGGTTCAATCTTACTTAGGTTGATTAATTTGATTTTTTTAGAAAAAAACATTTTTTAGATAACGTTCTAGCTAACAAACGCACGGTGTTGAGTTCCATCTGACATTTTTTTTTATTTATTTTACTTAGCTTTATATTCTATATAAAGGTAACTTACTTTTCTTTTTTAATTTAAAATACACAATATTAAATAAAAAAAATATATAAAAAATATAAAAAAAAAAAAAACTAAACTTTAAAACTTTCTGTAAGCCGTGACACCCACGGCTAACTGTAACTTTTTTTCCAACAAATACCTATATATATAATCAACATATACGAACTTGTGTACCATGTCATTTCTGACGATACAGATCGTGTGCAAAACCAAGGGAAGTTGCGGTCTTGGACGTTATCAGGAGGATATATGGTCAGCTAGTCATTGATAACTGGCGATAGTTACCACTAAACGATATCTGATGGGAATGTTATAGCTGTATGAAAATATTGTACTTTATATTGTTACTTAAAAGTGTATTAAGTGTTTATTATAACTTCCATAACTGACATAAACCAACACCGGTCGCGGTACAGAGGCACAAGCGTGTGATTAAGTCAGTGACTAATGCTAAGCGCTGATAGGCGAAATAAGGAAGTAAGTTATGAGACAAAAAGGACAAATTACTTTAATATAATCTATAATTAAAGCAACAGTAGCGAACTTAACGAAAACCCTTTAAGGAGAAGAGAGAGAAAACCGACTAAGTACATAGTAGCAAAACACGATAGCCAAAGAGCTAGAGCCGGCAGTGGGAAATTATAACTTTATAATTAATTTAAAAAAGAATTTGCATAAACATTACCACGTTCCTCTCAGTAAAGTTAATGTCAGTAAAATAATTTGTATTTTTTCTAACTGCACGCTGTATCCCGCACGTGACAGGGTTGATGGAGAGAGCTTGAGGATTTGGAGCCAATACATGCTTTTCCATTCCCGTTATTGCATCGCAGTGCATGTTAAATTAAAATGTTTAGTATTAATTACCTCAAGTTAGAATCAAACCTACGACCTGTCACGATTTCAACCACATCTTGAACCTCTGCGCGACGACAGGCCTATGTTTTCAATTATTTAATAATTTTAATCGGTATATTTATTTTTAACCTTAAAAGTAAGGTTAAAAATAAATAAACTTGGGAACCTAGTGTTAAGTTACTCTGTTCCCACTTCTGTTCCCCACTTTCCGCCGAATTTGAGGCATTGCTTGTTGAGTGACAGAACTCAAAACGGCGCTTTATGTTGTTATTAAAAATTAATTATTTAGTATTTTAAATTCTTCGATAACTTTTTTCAAGAGAAAATTGAATCCAGAACCTGTCGTTTTTACAGTCGCCCGACTCCACAGGCCTAAAATAACAATGATTAAATAAATAATTTACTATTCAGTAATTTCTTATTTAATCGAATTACTTAATAATTTATCGATATTTTGATAATTACTGTTGCTGTAGTCGCAACTGGCATTTGTATAAACTTTTTGATTATGTCCAAAACGCATGCGGGCGAAACCATGTAGAGTTTAAAATTATCGCGAATTAATTCATGTGGTGTCTAGAGTAAGAGAGGGAGAATCTCCCCCTCTCTTGGTTGACGATTTTGGAGGAAGGTCACGTAAAAAGCATGAAGACCCCAGGAGGGCATGTATGAAGAGGTGAATGACAGTGGACGAGGCGAAACAGGTATGCCGCTCCGTTCTCTCTGCCTACTCCGCTAGGGATATAGCGTGAAGCCAAGTAAGTAAGTAAGTAAGGTATCTAGTATAGTCTTTCATATTAACTAAATGACGACATTAATTAGTTTTGGGCTCTCATTCCCTATGAATATGTATAGTATTTATTTTTGGTAACCTGCACGTGATAGTGTAAGCCGAGGGAACCTGGGAACCTTACAGTAAGACATCCCGTTCATATTAAGACGCTCCCATTCCGCACTTTCCGCTACTTTATGAAGGAATCCCAATTCCGTGTTGAGTGGCGAAACTGAACTCTGCACTTTGCACCGTTATTAAAGCGAGGAAATGAAAATGTTGAATATTTAATTCCTCGAGTAGGCATCGAATCCCTAATCTGCCGCATTTTTAATGTTGTATACGTTTGTACCCCGGCGAGTTAGAGACTAACATCTGCTTTATAAATAATAATTTATATATATATATATATATATATATAAATATATATATAAACATTCAAAAGTACACGTTAATCTAACGCAAAACTATAAATAAACGTATATTATAAGAAGGTTCTTACAATTTGAAAAAAATATTTTCATTCTCAACCGTCTGAAATATACTAAATATTAATTTTATATAACATTTTGTTCAATGGAATTGTATAAAATTGTACAAGAACATATCGACTAAAAATAATTTAATACATTTACACTAAAATCAGAAGTTTTGTATGTTGTATAATATATAGAAAAGTAGCAGGCCCTCGTAGCGCAGTAGCACAATCGGTCGACTGTAACATCTTACTTGAGGAATTATAATATTTCGTTTTTCATTACCTCGCTATGATAACAAGACGAAGCAAGGCATTGAGTTTCGCTTCTTAATAAGAAATGTCTCGAGAATTCGGAATTTAAAATGGAAGTTTCAATGGGAACCAAATGTTTTACCACTAGGTTCCCAGGTTCCCCTCCTGCTCTACTGTTTGCTAGATATCTATGCAAACAAGCAAATCATTGCAGGCAACTACTACTACTGTATACGAGTATGTATCCAGATTTATAAATATCAACCCTCACCCTTGTATCCACTTCGTAAAGGTCATCTAACTTGACCCTGTGCTAAATCGCATTCACAAGAATAAACACTGGCACACACTATTTATAAACTACTGGAAAACAATAGGAAAAGTGTTACTTATTGAGTTTGTATAACAAATTTAATTTAAGATACATAAATAGAAACTTAGATAAGAGGTTGAGGCCTGCCGTGGCACAGCGGCACAATTGTGTGACTGTAACACGACAGGTTCTGGGTTCGAACTCCATCCGCGGAAATGAAATATTTAGGATTTTCAATTTAAATATTTAATGTTTCATTTCTTCGCTCTGGTAATAATTGCCTTATTACCAGAGCGAAGAAATTAAACATAAAATATTAAAATACGCGCGACGTTGAGTTCCGCCCCTCAACACGCAAATGCCTCAAATTAGGCGGAAAGTGGGAAACGGAAATGGAACGAAGTGTCTTAACACTAGGTTCACGGGTTCCCTCTGCCTACCCTGCCTTGTGGATGGGGATACAGCGTGAAACTAAAAAAAAAGGTTGAATACTTATTTAGAAAACGTATAAAACTTGTATAATAGGTCGGTGAGGCGCATGTAATGCTCCTGGTGTTGCAAACGTCTATAGGTCACTTTAACCACTTACCATCAGGGGGGCCGTGTGCTTTTCGCCACCATCGTGGTGTAAAAATAAATACGTAGCTAGATTTAAACCCGCGCCTCTGGGAATACGTCCAAACGATCTGACCAACTAAGCCATACGCATCAATTTTTCTATATTTTAAAATTAATAAAAATATAAAAAATATTTCTTAAATGTTTTTGCGGGATAACATTCACAACTCAACGCTGTACCTCGCAAAATATTATGATAGACAGAGAGAACATATAGAATAAAGTATTATATATGTATAGCTAGCATATATTTTTTATAGCTTCACGCTGTATCCCGCACGAGGCAGGGTAGGCAGAGCGAACCCGGGAACCTAGTGTTAAGACACTCCGTTCCACTTCTGTTGCCCACTTTCCGCCGAATTTGAGGCATTTCGTGTTAAGTGGCGAAACTCAACGCCGCGCTTTTGCCTTATTACCAGAGCGAAGAAACGAAACGTTTCATTAAAATTGAAATTTAAATTATATTTAAATTGAAAATATTAAATTATTAATTTCCTCATCTGAGGTTCAAACCCAGAACCTGTGGGTTACAATCACACGCTTTTGCCGCTGCGCCACGACAGGCCTCAAAGGCCTCGGCTAGCATAATAGATAATTTATCTTCTTAAAGCACATATCCAATATGGAAGGGGGACACACTGACTACTATATATCAGTTAAGTACTGTATTACTAAGCAACGGAAATAAAAATTAATACATATTTCTTCGAGTGGAAATCAAATCCGTAACCATCAAATATAGTATGTAATAGTCATGTAGTGACATGCCTAATGTCATATTGTGCCGTAGTAAACTTGTTGGGCACATGCTTACTTCTACAAATGTTAATAATGTATTATACTTCGTAAAAAAACAGCCTGTAGTAGCGCGGAGGCACAATCATGAGACCGTTAACGCACAAGTTTTGGGTTCGATCCCCACTAGAGGAAATGAAGTATTAAATATGTTTATTTCGTTACACAAGTAAAAAGATAAAGCGCGGCGTAGAGCTTCGCCACTCAACAGGCATTACGCTTCCAGTATTTGGTGGGGACGGAGGTGTCTTAATGGTGTATGAAGTTTCTTTAAATTTGGTCCCCAAGCTCCCTGTGGCTACCAAAATATACAGTAGGATACAGCATAAGCTTCTAATAAATCAAAATTTGATATTTTTTAGCTTTACGCTGTAACCCGCACATGTCAGGATAGCCAAAAGGAACTTAGAAACCTAGTGCTTAGATACTCCATTCTGTTCCTCACTTTCCGCCGAATCTGAGTCATTGGGTGTGCGTGGCGGAAGTCAACGCCGATTTTTGCCTTGTTACCAGATTAAATAAATAAAAAAATATATATTTCCTCCAGCGGGGATCGAACCCACAATCTGTCGTGATTGCAGTCGCGCGTTAACATATGCGCCTGCGCCGTATTGCGGTAAACCTAAGTTATAGATAACCAACTATAGGTAAACCTGGGAATTTTAAATAAAATAAATATTCATTATAAATATTTTATTTCAACTTTCTATGACATTTTTGCTTTGTGCTCGAATTTTATATTTGTACTTATCTGTTATAAAATTATTTTCGATATAATATTATAAAAATCTGTATCGTGGAGCAGTGGCACAGCATCTGTATGCGCGGCAGTTGTGGGTTCTTTCCGGGGGAAATTAAAAATTAATAAATAGATCATTCCAACAACCTCGCTCTGGTAACTTGTGAACTAATCGGGATATAATGTGAAGATAAATAACATACATATTGTATTAAACGTTCTCTAACCTTTTTATGTGAAATTACTCCAGTATCTATTCACCAAAAACGAATTCTCGAAGGTATTTTGAGGTGAAAACCCAGACATGCAGCTATACTAACGTTCCGCTGTCTCATTAATTTCTTTTCTCTCTCGCCTTTCCGCTGGATCTCGCACAGAGTAGCTAAAGGGAACTTGGGAACCTAGTGTTAATACACTCATGAAGTTCCCCACCTTCCACGGAATTTGAGTCATTACGTGTTGAGTGAAAGAACTTAATGCTTTGCCCATACGCATGGGCAGTGTTGCTAATAATATTTTAATGTCAATATAAATGTTCCATTAAATTTTGTAATTTTTTATTTTGTTTTAAAACATGTTAAAAAAAATTACGCCTCTACTATTTAGTGGAAAGTGGGAACGCAGGTGTCTTTATGGGAAATGATAAAGTAAATAAATCATTTATGCGTCTGAGTATACGTGTATATAATAGTATACTGCAGTGTATTTTAAATTTGCCACTGGAGAAATTTTAAGTAAATGTTAATTATAAAAGCGACTACTACTACTACACTGTCCAAGAATATTTAAATAATAAAAATATATTCAATTAAGATCATTTGAATTTCATGCAGGATACCATTGTATTGAACAATGAAATTGTAACTTTATTCAATATTGAAAAGAGCAACTGTTGAGTTTCTTGCCGGCTCTTCTCAGCAGAACCGCATTCCGAGCCGGTGGTAGTTTTATGTTCGTGAAGATTCAAAGTCAAAAATCTATTTGAATTAAAAATATTTTAAATTTGAATTGAATTTGAATCATTACTTAAGGTATTTTATATCGTGGCGTAGGGGCACAAGGAGTTTTGGGGACAATCCCCCCTGGAAGAAATAAAATATATATAAAATATTTTAAGCTTTTACCTCTTCACGCAAGTTCCACCACGTAATAAGAAATACTTTAAAGATAATAAAATGTCTTAAAACTAGGTTCCCAGGTTCCCTCTGCCTACAAAACTGTATATGATACAGCATGACACTTAAAAAAATAGTCCAATCGATTTTTATAACAACGATATCGAACAAGACTGTAGCTTACTTTCATGGACAATGGTAATTTTTGAGGAATTCATTTAGATCGGCTTTAGGCTGTATCCCACACATGGCAGGGTAGTCAGCGGGAAATTGAGAACCTAGTGTTAAGACACTACGTTCCTAGCTTTCCGTCACAGTGGGTGTTGAGTAGCGCAACTCAACACTACGCCAGGCTTACCAGAGCAAAAATATGAAAAGATTATAAAATATTTAAATTTAAAAAAGTTAAATATTTTATTTCCTCGAATGGGGATCGAACCCACAAACTTCTTTCTCTCGTAGTCTTTTTTTTATGGAAAAAACACGGCAAACGAGCGTGCGGGTCACCTGATGGTAAGTAAACACCGCCGCCCACGGCCCCGTGTAGCATCATAGGAGCTACTGGTGCTTTGCCGGTCTGTAAGATAAACGGGCACCGGGGCCCGGCATTACTCAATGCGAAACGCAGTGGCCGAAGCCACTACTTAACGCCAATTTTAAATGCCGGGGGTGGTAACAATCCGGTCGAGTCTCCCCATGCGTGTTGCCATTGCTGACAACATGACTCTCCCACTCGTACTTTAGTCGCCTCTTACGACACCATCAATACCAGGATGATCCTATTCTAAGCCGGAATCACAAAGCTAAGACTCGCTTGTGCCCTGTATGCTTAAATTAAATTATAATTAACTTTAAATCAGTATGTTTATATCGACTTATATCATATTTTATAATATTAAAAGTAGTAAAATTGCCATGAAATAACCAATCTATACTAATATTATAAAGCTGAAGAGTTTGTTTGTTTATTTGTTCGCTGAAACGAACTAATCTCAGGATCTACTAGTCTAATTTTAAAAATTCTTTCAATGTTAGATAGCCTATTAACAGAGGAAGGCTATAGGCTATATATAAGATAAGAATGATTCAAAAACAGGGGATTTTTTTCCTAACTGAGTTTTTATAAACAATTCTTATTCAAATAAATACGTTATTCATTACAAGTATTTAATTTAAAACAATATTTCCCTTAACATCATTCGATTTAAATGAATAAGTCTACTATCTATTTCTCAAACCCTAAGTGATAAGGGTTGAATAAACTTAACATGTTTCCCTTTTTATGGCAAAACAACGTTTGCCGGGTCCCCTAGTTACGTAATAATCGAGAAAGAAAAAGTTCTTTTATTGACACATTACCTGGTAAGTGGCGGAACTCAACGCCGCCACATTATTTAGATGCTATATATATA
>JAXGGP010000021.1:1399968-1413437 GCA_035584415.1 Eueides aliphera
AGATACGAGATTCGATGCTGCCAATCTATCTTCGAAAATTTCAATGGAATTGACTTTTTAGTTGACAATCTTAAACTCTAAAGAGGTTCTTTTATTTGTAATGTAAAGATGTTGTTAACTTTTCAGGTTTAAAAGACTATTTTTCTAGCTAGACGCTGTATCCCGCACATGATAGGGTAGGAGGAAACAAAGTCAACTTTGGATCCTAATGTTAACATACTTAGTTCAGTTTTCCACTTTCAGCAGAATTTGAGATTTTACGTTTTGAGTGGTGGAACTTAACGCCACACACATAGTGTTTTTTCTGAGCAAAAAAATTAAAATATTAAATATTTTCTCGAGTGGGGCTCGAACCCACAACCTGCCGTGTTTACATCACACGATTATTCCCCTGAGCATAAATAAGCTATAAAACTAGAAAAAAAAAAATTCCTATAATCCTTAATAAACAAATGTGCTCTTGATTATTGTAAAAAGAAATAAGAAGAGATCATATAATAACTATGAGTACTTCTATATTAAATCTTAAGAATTTGACCTTCTTCTGAATACCAGCGGACTCATTATTAACAAACAATTCCGCAGCGTCAACGAAAAATTCTTTTAGCGGAAGTCGAATTTTATCTCCGGTTACGAGGAAAATCGCCCCGCCGTAATGATATTACGCATGTATTAAATCGAAGGCTTTCAGTCGGCCTGGTTTCGTTAAATATTACGTCTTATCAGCTTGCGTTTAAATTCATTTCTATTGAATAATGTGATTTACGTCGAACGTGGCGAATGCTTTTTGAATTATAATGTAATAACTTGTACTGTAGCACCTCTTAACCACACTTTGCTCTTAGCTAACAGATTACGCTTGCCTTATTTTATTATTAAAGTAAAACATATTAAATTAGTTTTAAACATGAAATAAATGTTATATTTTTTTATAATACTCTAAAATCCATTGTAGATAGCGTTGATAAACTGGTGGGTGGGTCTACGACGCATTGCAGATTAAAATTTCACGACATTTCTGTAATTTAAATACACAATTAAAAGCATGTAAATATATACTAGAAGCAATGTATCACGTCAAGGAACGGTCGCTTGGCGCAATGATAAGATTACTAGACAAAGGAAGTCCACCCATATCACTATAACCGCTAAATGCGAACCTTCATTGCTACCCTCTTCCCGGGGCGGGCTAAATTAGACCATAATATTTAAGCTATAGAGTCCATAATTACTTAAAGTGCTATTATTAGTATCGCAACGTCAACGTCTGCTTCGTTAAAGGACACTCGGCTTTATTTATGCCGACATACTGGCAATGTTACCTTATTTGCCGTTCATTACTTATGTTTGTATTAAATTTAGATCTTCTCCAGTTATAAATAGAGTTGAAATCGGACTACGGTCGCGGGTTCCACGGGCGTAGGGGTAGAGAAAAGTGAACTTTTTGGTGTAGGAACTAGAATATTTTTTCAGTCTGCCTTGATAGAAGCCAAGCGGCTTCCGGTACGATAAGGAGACGTTGCCTAAGTCGGTACGTCACGCGACCAGTGCACTAATTTATGTTGCGATTCGAGATATAAGGCGAATGGACGACGCCACGTTGTGGAGTCGGTATTTTTTATGGCTATGGTAATGTCTGAACAAAGAGACATTCAAAATTTGCATTCCACAGGCATTAAATGTGAATTGAAATGCATAAGGAATTAAAATCGATACCTTACGAGTCCTGGGCCAAAAGTTTCTTCTTATAAAACATTTTTGTGATATTTTTACTTATACGCCATACAAATCGACAATTAATTTGTTATATACAAATTAATTAAAAGTACTAACTATAGTACTCGATTTTAAATTGATTGTTTGCAATGTTTCATATAATGAACGATTTTTATGTCATATTCCAATATATGTCCCAATAATTTTATCAAAATAAATTAATGCGTTCTAAATATTAATCCCCACGAATGTAACGCTGAAAAAACGATTTATTTCTAATTAGAACAAAGTTGGAACGAACCATTTTATCAGAACAGATCAAAGACTTCAAAGCAAAATATAGAGAGATTACGGAGTTTGATAATAAGGACAGTCGTTCCGCTCGTTAGAGGCGCTCCTTCATTAGAGTTTACGGAAAAGAAAAAAAACCTGGCTCCCGTTACCGTGTAACCCGACACCAAGTTTCAACATCTGTTAATGGCCAAAACAAAGAAGACTATTAATCTTACTATCTTATTGTACATATTTCTTTGTCTAAATCCATTAAATTAATTACGGCCGTTCTAGGAGCGGACGGTATTTATTAGGCTCGTTATCATTCATTGAATCTTTCGATAGTGGGCTGGAAGGCTGATGGATGCGGCGTTTCACGAAAATGGGGCGCCAAATTGGCTGTCTGAAGAAGAATGCAGTTGTTCCGTGACTGATTCCTGCCTTGATTTGAGGGGCGATCTGATACGTGTCATTGGTGCGATTAGGGCGGCCAAATTGGGAAATTCTTTGTGACTTTGACTAAGGTGTGACCGGAACTATTAAGTTAAGATTGTAATGTAGCAAGTGAGTTCTTTAAAATATTTGTATGAAAGATCCCTCTTTCATACAAATAAAAAGCCTTAATACTAGGTCCCCAAGTTCCCACTTGGGAACCTAGTATTAAGGCTTTTTGTGTTGAGTGGCGGAACTAAATGCCTTGCTTTGCCTAGTTACCAGAGGAAAGAAATGAAAATATATATATTTAAATGGAAAATATTTAATATTTCCTTACTTCGAATGGGGATCGAACCCACAACCAGTTGTATTTGAAGTCACATTATTGTGCCCCTGTGTCAATGCAGGCCTCAATATAAAAAATAATAGTAATAATAAACTTTCATGAGTAAGTATTAGACAAATTTTTTTTTTTTAGAAAGTTTGAATGAAACGATAGTCGTTTTAGCTTTGTTGAAAATGGACTGAACATTCCATTATGAAAGAAATCGAAAACGCATAACATTTTGTATACTTTTATTTGTCTGTTCTAAGTATTTAAGCTTATATTGTGCTTATAAGCTTTACTTTTATGAAATTATAACGGAGTGTCATGACACTAACCTTACCGTTATTGATTGTCCTCGTATTGATTGTCCTCGTTTCAGCAGAGAGTATCTATAGTTAATATATTCCGTTCTCTTTATTTGTTTGGACTAAAATTTTAATTTAATTTATTCTCGTTGATCCTGTGTGGTCTAGGTTTTACGAGGTTTTGGTACACGGAGATGGCCGATAACACACGCCTTCATTAACCTTTGGCTGAGCATTAATTACCTTTTACAAAAACAGACTCGACTGATTAATAGTCAGATAGTTAAGTCCTTTTGGACCAATTTGGGGCACTCGTTGGATAAGATTCTAAAATTTATTAAAGCTTTACTAAGGATCTAATGTACTACTAAATTGTGAATGAAATTTTCTTTTGTCATTTCTTTGTTTTCTAATAATTATATTTTATTTTACAAAAAAGAAAAACTGTTTACAATATGGCAAGTCATGAAAGTAAAACTGTGATAACGTTTTTTTATCATTGAAACGAACTTTTGCATTATTGATATAAAGAATATAGAAATGCGCCGTTTACTCTCGCCACTTAACAAGCAATGATTCCGGAATTCGGTCGATCTGGGAAACGGAAGTGCCACTAGGTTACCAGGTTCCTTCTGCCAACCATGCTATCATGCCAACTACTGCACGATATGTATTTATAATATAAAGATTATACATATATCTTCTTTTACATTGTCATAGGCAAAGAAATATCTGTCTTGTAAGCCCTGATGAGAATTGATATTCAATTTATTGCTTTTTTTTAGACATGCACTTATGTAGAACAGGAATATTCAAGAAACGAAAAGTTTTTTTAAGAAAATGTTAATCCTATGTTAATTCAAGGATTAATAAATACATTTATTTCAAGCTGCACTAAAAAAAATACACATATATTACGGAAATAACCTTAAATACATAATTTGCCGAATTAATCTTCAGTTTTTATTAGCTTCACGCTGTATCCCGCCCAAGGCCGTGAAGGCAAAAGGAAACCGGGAACCTAGTGTTAAGACACTGCGTTCTACTTCTATTCTTTAAATTGAAAATATTAAATATTTCATTTCCTCGACAGGGGATCGAACCCAGAACCTATCGGTCACAGTCACATGCTAGTGCCGCTGCGCCACGACAGGCCTCAAATCAGCCTCATTTTTTATAAAATAAATTTATTTGCCTAACTAAATATGCATATGTTCTTAAACCTGGCCATATATCTTTTTACCATGTCTGATGGAGATTGATGGTTGGTCACCCCCTATTTAAGGGTGAACTCATGCGATTACACCGCAAATTTATCTCAATAGCTCAACAGAAGGGAATGCCGCACTGACAGGGTTACAGGTTAGATCCCGACCTTTTACGTTTATGCTTTAGTGATTTTTTTTAATGTATAAAGTCCGCCGTAGTCCAGTAGCAAAGAGTGTGTAAGCTCACTTTTTTGGGTTCGATTCTAATTCATGGGAATAAATGAACTTTATTTATTAAATGAATTGTATTTTCACTGCCTCGTTCTAGTAACAAAACACGCGAAGTTAAGTTACGCTATCAACACGAATTGTCTCGAAAAATCGCCTGAGTATTGGAAATCTTAAATCATTCTTGGGTCATGGCATTCTTGGGTCTTAATAGTACAGACATAGCTTAAAACTAACAAAAAATAATGTAATAGAAGTATAATGATATTTTTAACATGTGTTTTTAATGTATATATTTGCATATATTTACTATGTCACATGTTGTGAACAAGGCCATATTTCTTGCTTTTTTGCAGCTTTGATAGAGATTGATGATCGGTCACCCACCTCCCCGTTTAAGGGAGTACACACGATTACGCCGCAAAGGATCACACATATATCCAAATTTAGCGTGATGGACGTTTTCTTACAGATAAATATTAAGGTAATTTCTTGAGGTATTCTAGAAGGATTATATTTTAAGATGTTATTTTAACGTGGCGTTAGGCCCCGCCGTTCAACAGACAATGTTTCCAAAATATTGTGAAAAGTTACTTTGTACCCCAAGTAACACTTCTGATTACTCCGCTATATGAGAGACACTGCCTAAATTTAAATAACAATATACATGTACCTTACGATTTTTTTATACTCTATATTTTTTCTTGGCTTCTATATATTCTTCGAACACATTATTTCCAAAAAAATATAAAAATGCTTTTAAATTTGCTAAATTTTAGAATATCTTAAAAATTGGTAGTTTTTAAAATTATCGATTAAATCAAACATGTCCGCTGAATTAGACACGTGACAGCTACAATAATTAAAGCCTGAAGAACAAACGTTACTCTTCCATAACACGTACATTTCAAATAATAATAGTCCCATTATATATAATTTCGCTGCCAAAATTTGCGTTTAATTTTCTGTGGCGTCCTAAATTTAGTGAACTTAAAATGTTTTCAGAATGTGTGCGAACAATTTTGTTATACCGCGTTTTATTTTAGCGGCCCGTGCGGTTAGTGAATGGTATTATTTATGTCCGTATTTAATGTAAGCAATATTTGAACAAAGCTCTATAATTTATTAATATTAAATAATTAGTTCAGTTGTACGCAGCGGTTGTTTTAATTAATGGTTTTTATAAATAAAATAATGACAGTTCAGCTATTGTTGAAATATATGTTATCTGTATAATGATGTATGGGTAGTGGTATTTATCTGTTACACGGATATATGTTAATAAGTAAATTTTAATTGAACTAAACCTGAAATTACCTATCTAGTTTCTTAGTTTGGACGAATATAAATATATAATTAAGAAATATTTATAAATTTCACTTTTTAATTTTTCCATTTTAATGTAACATACAATTAAGCAAAAAAGAAGTCACATTGACAAGGACAAATAGACAAAAGGTTATATAAATAAGTAATGTTCCACATTAGTACATATTAAACCAACTCGTATAATTCGCATGTAGTACAAGACAAAACAAAAGGGGTTAATTTTGCGTGACGAACGTAAACTAGTGCATCGCGAGGGGAGCCGTGGGGTAACTTGCGGGTAAATCATATCGGCTATGAAATAAATCACTCAGTAACGGCGCCTTGGGACGGTTCAAGTTACGTTATCTGCGTTTTAGCATTTAAAAAGAAAATGGCGCGAAAGTTTGACGTTGACAGGTGAAAGCTGTCAAATTAATGCGTTCGTCGATTTTAATTATAACAATATTTTTTTTTATTATGAAAAAATACCTCAAAATTGATTCATATAATATTTTGCTTTTATTAAGTAGATACATTGTTTTATCCTTCATATTGTCGTGAATGCTTATATTTTATACTCGTAATACATCTATAATTAAACACACATATGTCAGATATATTGAAAAGAAAAGTATAGAGAACGTTTATTATTTAAATAGGGCCCTAATACTATTTTTTTATTTTTGTATGTTTGTCTGTGCGTTATTATATGCTAATCGATTGATGAAAAAAAAAATTATTTTGAGAAAAGTTACAGTGTTTTTAATCATTTATCTAAAAAAATAATTTCTAATATATAGATATTGTCTTAATAGTGGTAATGATATTGGAATGAGAAACTAATTTAGATTAGTAAATAAAATATGTAATATAAATAGGCGAGGAATAAAATAGGGAGGGTCTCTAGTCTTATATAAATATATATTTTTTTCAATTCGACAGGAACTCTTTGGGACGTATATTAATGTGATACCAAATCACTTTTGGGATAAAATAAATCAAATCAGTTTTGGTTATTTGTTTTTTCTTAGCTTCTCGCTACACCTCTCGAATAACCTAACCTTGGGTAGGCAGAAGTAACCTGGAAACTTAGTATTTTGTTGTTCTACTTTATATATTGCTTATGAGGCCTGTGGCGCAGCGGCACAAACGTGTGACAGCGACCGACAGGTTTTGGGTCCGATCGCCAGTCGCAAAATGAAATATTAATTTTTTTTTTAATTTAAATATTTAATGTTTCATATCTTCGCTCTGGTAATAAGACAAAGCGCGGCGTTGAGTTCGGCCACTCAATACGCAATGCCTCAAATTCGGCGGAAAGTGGGGAATGGATGTGGAACGAAGTGTCAAACACTAGGTTCCCGGGTTCCTTTGCCTATCCAACCTCGTGCGGGATACAGCTTGAAGCTAAAAAAATATAATGCTTTTTTCAATTTTTGAACAAAACTAACACCTTTATATATGAATGACCTTGCATCTATCGCCTATAATGACACTTCAACTGCGTTTTATCTAAATTATTATACTTACTTATACTTCTATACTATAATTTCACGCTGTATCCCGCACATGGCCGGGAAATAGCGTGATACAGGAATTTACTGTTTTATATAAGCAGTAAATGTGGGACACAGTAAATAGGGTTCTATCGCAAATAATACTCTTTATAGTTTATTTAGAGCCTATCTGACCGATCGGGTGACCCAAGTCTGAGGTCAAGCACACTCGGCCTTTGTATTCAAACAGATATAACGTGCATTAGCAAGGGTCTTCCCAAGTTTTTGCTCTTCAAAGCTTTTTCCGGAGGGTGTCGATTAAGTATGGCACTTTGATTTATGTATGCAGCTTTTTCGTCTAGATTTTTATCGGGACCTTTTTTATGGGAAAATGTAAATTTTTTTAGATTTTTTGAGCTATATTTTTTGTAACTATAGTTGGAGTTGTGGAATCTATATTTCGTTTTATATGAATGTAATGTTTGATATTTATTAATATGTAAAAACATATATCCTATGTTCGGCAATTGGCATTGTACCCTGAAAAAGGAAACCCGAGTAAATTTTGACCCCTTGGGAGATCAGTGCTAAAAAATAGCCTATAAGTTGCTCCACGACCTTCTCTATCTGCCAATGACAGTCTTATAAAAATCAGTTCAGCAGTTCTGGAGACTAGTCACAAGCAATCTGAAAGACATACATACATATGCAATTAAAAAAATATCGTTGTTTTGAAACAGTATACATTTTCATTTTAATGATATGTATAGATTTATATATAATAAATATAATACTATCATCTTGAAAACATATTTACACAAAAAGGAACCCCTGGGGATCCCGGTACTATCCCGATCCTCTCTCCATCCATCTAAGTTATTATGCCCAATAATGCGTTCGAAGCGTAAGATGACAATGGAATGACCCGACCATTTGTATGAAAAAGTTGCCAGAATAAAATTAATGTGTTTGTTTTTCAGATCAAATAATTTTGTTGATATATTTTTAAAGGTAAAAAAACTGTATAAAAATTAGTACATTCTACATAAAGAAGTTGAAATAGAATATATAATTTTTAATTTCTACGCTCCAGCAATAACGTAGAAGCGCGGCGTTGAGTTACGCCGCTCGACACTTATTTTAATGGGAACGGAGTGTTTTACACTAGATTATCGGTTTCCCACGGTTATGTGCAAGGTATAGTGAATGTCATAGAGGAAGCTTTTATAAATAATTATTGTTGACGTATTTTATTAATATTCTGATAAAAGTATGAATATTTTCATTTGTCCGAAAGAAAGAACCATTTTTTTTTATTGAATCTACCCGGTATTGAACCTGTTTCAATTGCTATCAAGACACCTGCACTTAAAAATACAAAATAACAAAATTACCTACAAAATAGGCTCAAGATATAGAATCAAGAATATAGAATTTCAGTAATTTTATATACAATATTTTTCTACGTTTCCATACTCGCGTAGAGGCAGTATAGTACTAGTCCCAAGACATGTTGTACGACACTTCCGCCGCAGAGTAACTGGCGGTTCGTTGGAAATAAAAATGTATATCGATTCTTTTGTCAACTTACAACTTTTCAACTGAAAAATTTTATAATATTTATTTAGTGGACGGATTCCAAGAGCAGGTTCAAATCCCGGTACGTTGAAATATTTAGACGTTTCCTAAATAATTGAGGCCTGTCGTGGCGCTGCGGCATAAATGCGTGACTGTAACCGACAGGTTCTGGGTTCGATTCCTAGTCGAAGACATAAAATATTTGATATTTTCAATTTTAATATTTAATATTTCATTTCATCGCTCTGGTAATAAGGCATAGCACGGCGCTGAGTTCCGCCACTCAATACGCAATGCCTCAAATTCGGCGGAAAGTGGAACGGAGTGTTTTAACACTAGTTTCCCGTGTTCCTACTGCCAACCTGCCTCATGCGGGATACAGCGTGAAGCTACAAAAATAAATAACAATTAAGTGTGAATTAATTCTTTAAAAATAGTTAACTTTAATGACTGCTATATTGGATCATCCCTTGCAGTTGTAAAATATTTCTGTGCGTTTCTCACTTGAAGACAGACATTATTTTCAGGTTTTAGGGAAGGCAGAGGAAACCTAGTGTTAAGACACTGCGTTCCTATTAACACTACCCTTACTCTCCACCGAATTTAAGGCATTGCGTCTAGAGTGGCGGAAGTTACTATTTTCTTTTGTATATAAAAAAAAGTACGATTTATAATATAAAAGCTTGTAGTGGATACTCCACGAATATAAATGTGACAAGGTGAAAGTTCGATCTTTACTCTAGGAAATGGAACATATAACACAACAACGCTCGGCGTTAAACTCCGCCACTAAACGTGGAATGTCTTGAATTTCGGCGAGAAGTGGGGATCAGACGGAGTGTTTTAACTCTAGGTTCCACAAATCTCTCTGCTAACCCTGCCATGTGCTGGATACAGAGTGAAGGTGAAAAAAAGAAGCCTAAATCTACAACATATACAAAATTTAATTACTGTAAAATAAATATAAACAATCTGTGCTTTCCAAGTTACTAAAATAAAAACATTTATTACGAAACACTTCATTATCTGTGTCCGCCATTTTGTCTCGCTAACTGCATTACGGTAATGACGTCATCCATCAAGACAGCTTGACACATGCAGCCGACACTGATTTCATTAATAGATATCAAAATTATATTAATAACTTGATATAATGTACTATTAGATATTATAAAACTAATTACCTTGTAGTACAGTGGTGAGTATGATAATTGTGGATTCAATCCTCTTTTTCTTTATTATTTATTCATTAATGTAATTATTTATAATTTTTTTTTTGAAGATTAAACATAGCCTTCTCTCAATACATCTTAAAATAAATTTGAAAATTACAGCTATATCTCCATTCCCAGCCATAATAATAATTACGGCGCTACAGATAACAAAAAAAAACGGCGTTCATTTACGCAACACAACCCATATAACCTCGAATTCTAAACATTTAGTGATTAAATTATATTCTAATTTTCAACAAATAGTAGAGGCACCCACGCAATTATCTGATATAGTAATGAGAATTGAGCATCCGCATGTTTGATACCTAAATAGTGGGAAAGTTGGCTGGTGGCCCGGAAAATGATTTCAAATTTCACAGTCCGCGTGGCGATAGATCCAGCGTGTGATGAAATACGGATTAACTCTGGCCCTAAATATATACGGCCCTCTGTTAGTTTGGTGGTTTATAATGTACTAGCCATTGCATTCGGAATTGTTTGTTTTGGGCTTTTTTTTAAGCTTCATGCTGTTTCCTGCGTATGGCGTAGGCAGAGGGAACTTAGGAAGTGTTAAGAATCTCCATTCTATTTCCGTTCCCCATTTTCCGCCGAATTTGAGGCATTGCGAGGTGAATGGCGGAACTCGACGTCGCGATTTGCCTTTATACCAGAGCGAAAAAAAAAACATTAAATATTTAATTTTAAAAATTTTTATATTTATAATATTTTTCCTCGAGTGGGGATTGAAACCACAACCTGTAGGTTACAATTGTGCTGCTGCGCCACGACAGGCCTTTTTTTGAATTAATAATGGTTGTGGATTCAATTCCTGCTAAGGAAATGATTATATTTAATTTTCATTGCTCAACTCTGGCAGATGAGTTGACATTCAGTTTCAGTTTCATGGTAATGATATTGTGAAATGTATTACAATAATTTCTTCTACTAAAACAATCATAATTATATATTAAGAACATAAAAATAGATTTATTTTATATATAGAATAATTAAAAACAAATCGGCATTTAACCTCAGAGAAAAATTAGGAACAAAACGGTGTTCATTATCACTAGGTTCCCAAGTTCCCTCTGCCTTCCCTGCCAGTGTAGGATACAGGATATATTGGATTAAAAATGCTAAAATTAATGATTAATTAAACCTTATTATTAATGGTAATATATTACGTAGTATACATTAAGTGATAGTTAATTACGATGTTCGCCCTAATGGTGAACGTCAAAGGACAACGCCTACGCCACCAACAATAAATATGTCACTATTCTGGTTTCCTTGTTTAATAAAATACTCAATAAGCAAGGCCGTAGGGGTGCAGTAGTACAGTGTCTAATTGTAAACGTGATAGTTTTGGATTCAATCCCCATTTCGGGAATGAATATTTGTTTTTGTTGTTATGTTTCACGCTTTATCTTGCATATCGAGGGTAAGCAGAGGTATATTGGGAATATAGGTAATGCTAGGGAAGTTAAGAGGCCTGTCATGGCGCGGCGGCACAACCGTGTGACTGTAATCGATAGGTTCTGGGTTCGATCCCTAGTCGAGGAAATGAAATATTTAATATTTAATATTTTAATTTAAATATTTATTGTTTCATTTCTTCGCTCTGGTAATAAGGCAAAGTGCGGCGTTGAGTTCCGTCATTCAACACGCAATGCCTCAAATTCGGCAGAAAGTGGAACAGTGTCTTTACACTAGGTTCCCGAGTTCCCTCTGAATACCCTGCCTCGTGCGGGATACAGCGTGAAACTAAAAAAAAAATATTTAGATACTTCTGATTCCAATTTTTATCTCATTTTCTGAGACACTGCGTGTTTGAGTAAGGGAACTGATTAAGTAAGAATTGAATCTGCAACAAGTCACGTTTACAGACCTTAAAATGTTTATGTTTTTTTATTATTTATTTCACAGTTTTGGCGCTCAACAGGTAATGTCTGTACCTAAAAATCTTTTTTTACTACGCAGTTCCCTGTACCTAAAAATCTTTTTTTACTACGCAAGGACTTACTTCTCATATAAAAAACTAATTGCCAAACTTTTCTTCAGCATTAACAAACAAATTTGTCAGTAAATTGCGTATAAAGTATATACATAATGACTAGAAGTTTAACTTTAAATTCGCCATAGTCCCTTCCAGTTTTCAGAATTATCCTCTTAAACCTCGATCTCGCAGACGATGGTATTGATTGCATACGACAGCTTATTACTTAGCGGCGATACGATAGGAGTTTTTAAAATTATCTTTACCTTCCTCCATGATTATTATTTAATATCGTAAATAAATTTTATGGATCAAACAAACTGTCTAAGATACAAAGCTTTGGCACAATCTGTATTGATAATCAGAAAATAATTAAAATATTATAGTGTCTTAGAACAAAGTTTATTTTGCCTAAAAATTTTGTGGAAAAATGGAATGAAAGTGTTTCATTAAGGCATTTAAAAACAAATACTATATTAGAGAGTATAGACAAGAAAATGTGTAATTTTTTTTTTCAACTTCACATTGTATCACGCACATGACAGGGTAGGCAGGGTAGGTTTAGTGCCGGAACTCTATTCCAGCGCTTGGCCTTGCTACCAGAACAAAGATATGAAAATAAAAATTATGTCAGTGTCTCGACTGCGTATCATTACAGTTCCACGCATGTACCACTGTGCTACGACAGGCCTTTAAATTTTTAAATATCCAAAAAAAAAACTGAATTTTTTATTTGACACCTTAAAATCTACGCAAAAAACTGTATAATCGAAAATCATTGCTTTAATATTGCAATACCGAGATATATTTAATAAATAGTTTAAAATATCGATCGAAACTCATCAACAGGGATCGTACGACACCGTTTACGTGCTAAGTATTTTTATTTGTTGGGTAGATCGGATAAGCTGCCCGCGGAATACTTTTATCCTAAGCTGTAAAGGCACCTGTCACGTCCCGCCTTACATTTACACAATCTATGTACTTTGTTTATTTTTACTTAGGACGCTTTTAATGTGGCCTCCGCTTGTTTTGAATCTCTAAGTAGTTATAAGAAGGCACTAATGTCTTTTACTTTGTCTGATTGAATTTTGACTTCGTTTTTGTTTTGGAGTACGATTGTATTTTTAGTTTTAAGGATTTTATTATTTGTACACTCAGTTGACATACTTATTTCTCTTTATTTAACTCTAAAATAATTTTTATTGTAATCTCTATATTTTTCAATTAGCATAACTTCTTAGCTTCACGCTGTATCCCGCACAAGGCAGGGTAGGCAGAGGGAACCCGGGAACGTAGTGTAAAGGCACCCCGTTCCGCTTTCCGTTCCCCACTTTCCGCCGGAATTTGAGGCATTGCGTGTTGAGTGGCGGAACTCAACGCC
>JAXGGP010000021.1:1413537-1425117 GCA_035584415.1 Eueides aliphera
GAGCGAAGAAATGAAAACATTAAATATTTGAATTGAAAATATTAAATATTTCATTTCCTCGACTGGGGATCGAACCTGTAACCTGTCGGTTACAGGCAGATTAGCATAATTATTTATAATATAATTATTAGGAACAGAAATATATAGCAAATTGCCTACCAAATTTTGAATTTTCAAATAAAACTTATTGTTAACACACAATATAGCATCAAAAACTATTACAAAGTCGTTATAAATCACACTAGACTATATTAAACGCTACATACATTTTACATGATCCCTTAAAGTAATATTACAATAAAATCTATCACCATACTTTCAATGTGTATTCTATACCCATCCCACAGATCCTGCAAGCTTTCCTACAAAATGCTTATTTTGTAAGCAAAAAAACCCCCTAATTCAAATAAATTATATTGGCCACATAATGCTAGAGGATAGTTTGCCGATATTTGTCACCTGTTACTGATAGCCGTTGGGAAACTATATTTTATTTACGTGTTGAAATTTTGCTTTCATCGCAGTATTTCGCTGATACGCCGCCATTATGGCTGCATAGGCTTGATCGTAAAAATTGATGGAAATATTCGTTTTTTTTATGTATGTATAGAAGTAAATAGGAAGATTTTCTATTTTATATATTTTTTACCTTTACGCTGTGTGTCTCATATGGTAGAGACGGCAGAGGGAACTTGGGTACCCAGTTACGATATATTATTATTATTATTAAGAGACTTCCCATGCCCCATCCCTTAGTGCCAGAGCGAGGAAAATAATAATATTACTTCGAACTTACATACAACTGTCGCCTCTACAGTCGCCACGCTTATATTCCTGCGACACCATAAAAGAAGAAAATCACTACAAAACACTCCGCTTCACAGTTCCTGCCGATTTTTTTAGATATTACGTGTGGCACAACAGAATTCAACGCTATATTTTGTCTAGTTTAGAGAGAAATTATAGAAAAACCTTTACTCTAAATGGGAATCAAGCCCATAACCATCACGATAACATATGTTGTGTCTCTACGTCACGATGGCCTTAATATTTAGAATAACCTTGCATTTTTATTTTAATAAAATAATTTCAAATTAAGTATCCGATGTTTTATTTTATCGGGGCATAACGCGGCGTTGAGTTCCGCTATTCTACATGCAATTTCAACGGAAAGTGGGTAACAGAACGGACTCGTAACTAGGTTCCCAAATTCCCTACCGTTTGCGGGATAGAGCGTGAAGCAGAAACACTTTTCTTTAAAATAACCAATCCCAAGTAACACAAGATCTACTCAACAGATTATCAAACATATGTTGAAGTACTACTAGTCTAACAAATGAATAAACACAGAAGTGCTATAAAACGCCAGCTTCAGCTACGTACATAATATAATTTCGGTTGAAAAATGTATTGCGGGTCGAATAAAGTGAACCTGCGAAAATCTCTAACCGCGTTACAGAATATAAAATATTGATCAAGATGAAAACATAAAACATAAAGTACTGGGAGCGTCTGATGGAATACTCTTGTAGCATTCCAACTGTTTATAACTCGTTTTGAATATTTTTATTTTGTTCTCGATATTTTTTTTTGTATCTACTTTGTAGTGTTTTTGTTTTCTTCGTTAGAACTTAAAGTAAGTGGTATTTTATATGAGAAAATAAAATATGGAAAATAGTTCAAATTCCAATTATAATAATATCTTCTTTATTCATCTCTTACATTAAGCATTTACAAGGTTGAGTGCCTCCTATTAAGTCACCAATGACCTGTACCTATAATTATATATCTATAATTTTTAAACCTGTAATTATATATCTATACTTTTAAAACTGAAACATTTGTTTAATTTGACGTCCTAATCTCAGAAACTACTCACTTACTCACTCACTCACTCATCTTCTTGCTGTATACCGCATGACAGAGTCGGCAGAGGGGACTTAAGAACATTAGTTAACATTAGTTAAGACATTCAATTCAGTTTCCCACTTTTGTTGGCCAAATTTTGTGTATTGAGTGAAGGATCTCAACGCCATGGCTTGCCTTGTTACCAAAACGGAGAAATAATATTAAATATAAATATCATTTTCTAGGGTAAGGATCGAACCCGCAGCCTCTAGCGCTTGTAAGCCTGCGCTATGACACGTGTTTTGAAATTAAGAATATTTTAGTTAAATAAGCACTAACAGAGCCTGTCGTGGCGTAGAGGCACAAGCGCTGCCTGTAACCGACAGGCTCTGGGTTCGATCGCCAGTCGAAGAAATGAAATATTTAATATTTTCAACTTAAATATTTAATGTTTTCATTTCTTCGCTCTGGTAATAAGGCGCAATGCCACAAATTCAGCGGAAAGTGGGGAACGGAAGTGGAACGAGGTGTCTTAACACCAGGTTCCCGGGTTCACTCTGCTTACCCTGCCTTGTGCGGGATACAGCGAGGAGGTAAAAAAGTAAAAAATAAAAAAAAATAAAAAAAATAAGCACAAACAGGACAAACAGATAACAATTTTTTCTCTGGAAGTACCATACGATAATAAAACAAAAGATAAATAAATAAAAAAGATCTATATTTACATTTCACTGTATAAATAAGAACAAAATTCCACATACCCACAAAAAATTAAACACTAACGAATAAAATATTGAAGTAAAAAACATGTTATTTAAGCTCCGTGCAAACATTCATTCCGTTACTGTTACTGTTACTGTTACTTACATTTGCAGGCAAATATAATAATTTTTGCTCGAACCTTTTTTTCATAAGGCTTGTTATTTCACGCTTTCGGTAGCTTTTCTTTGATTCAGAATATCTTTATTACTTTGATGATAAAATGTAATATAATTTTGCTCTAGGTGTGTTGTGTACTCGTTCTTGCTCACTTTTCGTTTCTGCGGTTTCCGTTTATTTAATGACTATCGTGTTTTGAATATTGTTGCTCTAATTCAAATTCAAATTCAAATTCAAATTCAAATTCAAATTCAAACTGTTGATCGATAAAGAACGGTACAGATGGCAGATTAGAATCTCTTGTAATTAGTACCTCTTGGGTGTTCAGTAGCGGAACTTATCCATGGAATGGAGAGTCTCAACACTAGGTTCCCAAGTTCCCTCTGCCTCCCCTAGCATGTACAGGATACAACGTGAAGCTGGATTAGAATTTGAGTTCATTTATAGTTAATACATCATTACAAGAACTCTTAAAGTTAGTATTTTCTTAGAAAAATAAAAAAGTAAAAAAAAGTACCCGCCTAATTTCCGATATTGATTGGTGGATCTGAATTTTTTGTCTCGTTTCACGATTAATACACAAATAATCAACAAACCCACTACCACTGAGTTAGTCACAACAGTCAGTCCCTATGCCACTACGCTTTCATACATATTTGCTATAAATAAAGACTTTGAGCTATTCCAGTGAAGTCTATCGATCTCAAAGGCACTTTATCATGTTTGCGGTGTCATATAACGACTTCCTGTAAATATGGACCGCTTAGTGGCGTTATGTAAACAACTTTGACAGAATAATCTTGTTTCATAAATGCTGTATACGTTTATGATACTTTAGAAATGGCAGATGCAAGTGACTCGACGGGAACGCAGTGGGAATACTCCGTTCCCACCGATTCTTCCGTTCCCAAGTTGCTTTTGTCTTGGTTGGAATATGCTGTAAAGTTTGTAAAGAATTACTATCAATTTTTTGCGTCAGTTTTACGTTGGTTGTCCATTGATTGTATATATGGGCTTTGCGAAGGGGAGTCATTTGAACCGGCGCCTTCCGCCCAATACAGTTCTCTCTCTCTATTTACGTTTAAATTTTTATACGTTTTTAAATAAGTATTTTTCTTTCCAAAATAAAAACTATAACTTGTTTGAAACTCGTTGTTTTTAAATGCAATTTCCACACTTGCCCGTTTTTTTAGTTGATTTGATATGGGAATAACAACATTTGTGTATACAAAGTAACTTAATTTTATTTTTACTATAAAAAGATTAAAAATAGATCAAAATTGCATTCGTTTCTATATATCTAGTTTAGACACGTCTATTCGTATGAAGTACACGCAAAAAATAAACAAATGTTGATGGAATTATATACAAATTACATGTGCGGTCGCTGGAGCGATTTTTATTACGTTATTTTAAAGTTCTGCGTGACTCGCTTCTATAGCAGTGATATAAAAAATAAAAAATATTCAATCAATTGAAAATATTTTTGTATACAATTATGTGGTGTTACTTTAGTTATAATTTTATTTTATTTAGGTTTTTTACTGTAAATCGCACACATCAAGGCAGTGGCAGAGGGAACTTGAGAACCACTAGGTTACCACCAAGTAAGACACTGACGCCGTTAGGATTTATTAAATAGAGGGATGTTGAGTGTCGGAAATTAACGCTGCTCTATGCCTCGATATCAGAGGGATCACAATATAAATGTTATATATTTGATTTCCTTGAATAAGACATAAATCCATAACCTGTCGCAATTACAGTCGTACGCTTGGGCTCCTGCGCCACTACTGGCTTCTAAGTTATATGTACATAATTATTTAGATTGGTGACACGGTGGTTATCAGTAATTTTATACTTATACAAATTATTTCATATTAAGTTTTAAAATTTAGAACATCTATAGTGATAGTACAAAGATAATTGACAATTTGACATTTAAATAAAGATAATTAATATTCAATTAATATAGACCCATGTACAAATATACACAGCCTATAAATACACAGATTATATAACAGTTGTTAGTTATTATTGTACATACAATTATACCTATACATAAAGAAATAATTTGATAAAAATTTCAATAAAGCCACAATTTCACGGGCGTTCGCGTTCGCTGGTGTTACAATTTAATAGAACTTGAAAGGGCTGCTGATACCACAATTCTATCAGCTTAGCGAGATCCCGGCATTATGCGTATAAAAAGCGGTTATCGCATCGAGTGGGGTCGATAGAGGGGACTCCCGAGTGTTTGTCATTCCTATGTACACTAAATACACACATTGCATATTTTATGTGCAATTTTTTTATTTTACGCGGCGTTAAACTCTGTTTATTATGTGTTATAGCTCGGAAATTCGTAAGTGCACCTGTAATAAAATATCTTAAAATTTCCTGTGTCTAAACTGCTATATGAGTGATACAGTGTAAATAAATAAAAAGTTTAATCAGTAAGATTATAAATATCTGTTTTAAAAATAAGAAATAAAAATAATCAAAAACATAAAACATATTTTTACTTTAGAGCGATTATTTAAAAATAAAGTAAAAGTATTTAAGCTGAAAAAATGTATGCCTACAAAAAAATCACATCACTACGTCGTAAGTGAAAAAGGCGCGAAAATATCCTCACAAGCAAAATGGCCGCCTCATATTTATAGTTTCAATTAGTAGATTTCGCACCGTACGGACTTACAGCGGTACGTTATTTGAATAAATAGCATAAAAAAAGAAACATAAAAGATTTTTTGCGAACAAATTTTTATACAGGAACAAACTTTGTAAGCAAATTTAATTGTAATAATCATTTTATTTAGTTACCCAGCTTTTTGTTTGAAGCGTGGGCGTAAATGACTTCAATACGGGGGTTTTGTCATTTTAGTATCCTGTATAGATAAGATAACACAAAAATTCAGGTCAAATATGAGTCGGATTCGTTTATCGAGGGTTCTGTACGAATTTTATGATAAAATAAGTTTAAAAGTTGACAAACTTACGTTTGCGGATGTATACACTCATTTTGTATTGAAATTTAGTACAAATATATGTAATTTTATAATTTTTTGCAGATTATCACATTTTTTGTTTTGATCTTGAGTAATTTGAATTGATTCTAATTCGCTAACAAAGTGATCTTCTATATATTCTGTTTTTTTTTTTCCATTTGAGATACGTACCCATAAAACGCCTCGCATGAAAATAATGAGACCGTAAAGTCAATCGTCAAAATTAATTCGTCATTTCAAACCGAATGAACATTTGAGCGGCAATAATCAGAGTGTAAAACGCTTTAATGCGCACACTTAAAGCTTAAATAAAAATAAGCTCGTTTTATGTGTAGGCATTCTTATTTTATAGTCTATAGTTTGATTTTTTTTATGATATTTGTATTTTTAAAGTTGTATTCTCGTAAAAAATATGAAAAAACTACTTCAAAATATAATGTTTATAATGAAACAGAGAACAGAAAACAATATTACTAGAGTCTCTTTCATTTTTCTCTTTCTTTTTTTTTTTGCAAGAAAAAAAGATCTAAAAAAATCTTTTTCAAAAACATGAGATTAAAAGTATTGTATTAAGAATTATGACTTTCATTTTGGGTGTAACAATATTTTGTTATATTTTAATAATGAGGTTCAATATTAAATGTATGTTTTATTATTCTTTTAAACTGTAAAATTTAACTTAGAGGCCTGTCGCGGCGCAGCGGCACAAGCGCTGCCTGTAACCGACAGGTTCTGGGTTCGATCCCCAGTCGAGGATATATGAAATATTTAATATTTTCAATTTAAATATTTAATGTTTTCATTTCTTCGCTCTGGTAATAAGGCAAAGCGCGGCGTTGAGTACGGCGGTACTCAACACGCAATGCCTCAAATTCAGCGAAAAGTGGGGAACGGAAGTGGAACGAGGTGTCTTAACACCAGGTTCCGGGGTCCATCTGCCTACCCTGCCTTGTGCGGGATACAGCTTGAAGCTAAAAAAAAAACAGTAAAATTTATAACCAAACATTTTTTATATAAAAAAATCGCATGCAAATAGAAAAAGGTAACTTTAATCTTGTATTAATTTTTTTTTATCTATATCATAAATATTTGTTTAGTTTTTAGTATAGTAATAATTTAATATTTACGATTAAATAAAACTTAGTATGCAATAATCTGCGTCTATTCTATAAGCTAAATTCCTTTCTACTAGAGATTGTTATTTAAATAAAGATGGCTTACGCACGCTTTGTATCTATTTTAATATAAAATTGTATTTTCTTTAGTGGGCAGTAAAATGTTTCTGTCAATCTTTTTAACCTTTATCAATTTTGTCTTTTCATAGATATTCAGTATTGAATACATTGTACGTAGTCTTCATCAATATTAGGCACATATTCTGTCTGTCAAAAGCTTGGGCAGTGGCCTTATCAGTATAGACTAGACAATAACCTTTGAAGGATATCTAAAGGGATAATCAATACAGTTACCATTACATACGCAGTTATAAAAAATGATTACTTTTATTTTTTCAGCTTCAAGCATTGTATTTGTATCTGTAGAGAAGGCAGAGGAAATTTGGGAAGCCAGTTTTAAGACCCTCTGTTCCCATAAACACTTACATTCTCCACTTTTGAGAAAGAAATATTACTATTTTCAAAGAAAAATAAACATATTTTGTTAAAAAAACACAAAAAACGTAATAAATTTGTTTACATTTAGCAATTTTTCAATCGGCCAAATAGTCACAGCTCCGCTGACAATGTTCCGAGTCCTCAATCATTCATACATCAACACATTTGATTTGTTAAAAATTTCTCTCACAAACCAACCGACGCGCAGTAGCGAGAACAATTAAAAATGAACCATTTCAGAGTGTTCCAATTTGATGCTATTGTAGCGAAATTGTGTATTATTTTATACGCCATCGTTGTTAGTTCGAGTCTTATTCGGAGCACCAATTTTTTTTTTATTTCTTTGGTTTTACGAGATAAAGGGCAGGTTTGGATTTTCGTTATGTATCTGAAATGTTTTTAAAACCACGGAAATTTTTGGGGTTGTGGGTTCTATCTCTTCTCGAATAAGTGAAATGTTTAATTTTTTCAAATTAAATTTTTCGCTCTAGTAACGAGGTAAATTGCGGCGTTCAGTTTCGCCACTTACCACGCAAAGTGACGGAGTATCTTAACACTAGGTTTCCAAGTTCTCTCTACTTACCCTATCATGGGCGGGATATAGGATGAAGTAAAAAGAAATAAAAGCAAAAAAGCAAACATTACGTCAATATTAAACGTACTATAGTATTTCTAATATCTTTTATTATTTGATCATAAAAATAAGAAAAATATTAAAAGTCCAAATACCTTTACAAAACATCTTATATATAAAAGCCAGAATAATTAAAATCGAACAATTTCAGCGTTTCGCGTTTAAAACAGACTATTTAGGCACAATTACGTCCCGTCATTGCCTTTTGTCCGGCGGCCATTAAGCTTGAAACTACAATGGTTCCAATCTGAGCCTTAACGAAGCGACTTGGGCCATTCCATCACTTCTACCGAAGATGTGTAATTTGCGGACACCAAATTGTAGAGAAGTGAGTTTTGGAATTGCCCAAGTTGGAAAGTGGTGGGTGAAGTTGGGCGGATTGGTTTAACAGGTTTTTGACAAGGCTTCAAGATTATTTTGGAACGTTGTTTGTATAGTGTTTAGTATTTGGTTAATTTCGTGTTCAGGTTTAATTTAGTGGAAACGTGACTTTGAAAATCACATGAAATGGAAATTGAATATATTATATTTTTAGTTTTACGTCCTGGTAATTAGGCTTGGTGTTCAGTTCCGCTACTCTATTGAGCGATGAATTTCGCTTGACTATATAATGTCTCAAAAATACGGCGGAGGATGGGGAAAAATAGTGTCTTAGTGGTAACGGAGTGTTATCACTATGTACTCAGGTTCCTTCTTCAGGATATCCTGATGTAACGTTACTGTATACCTATTCTCTAATTTAAATACGTATCAAAATTTTAAGTTTTATTCAAGTAATTACAAACGCATGTCAGTCGGTAACAGAGTTCTATTTACTATATGTTTTCTTATAAAGCAACACTGAACAAAAGACGTTGTTACCAACTAGAATTTCAAATGCGGGAGATGCATAAAGAAAATATTGTCCCAAGACAATAAAAGCTGTAGCGTAATGTTTTTCTTCCAACAAACTTTAATAATTATTTCTTATTTCTCAGTACGTGCGTTCATCTTAATCTTTCTTTGTCATCAACTAATCCACATGCAAGTTTAATTCGGCCAAGTTTTAATGAACACATGTCACAAAAACAATCATAGAACAAAATGTAAGCGTAGAAGGGGTTTAAAACTGCCAAGATTTCGTGAAACGTTGGTACAATACATACGTAGTTCCATAATATTTATCTTGTGTAATTATGCTTTGACAAAAGCTCTTTGTGCGCCGACGCCAATAATAATAGCGTGAACTTTACTAATTTCGCTACAACAGAATAAGGGTAGGGACCAACTGGATACTTTGTTTTTTATTTTTTTTTTACTTTTTGTAGTATACTTAAGTTGTTTCTTTTTATAATATACATGCTAGCCTTTTTTTATTTGGGAACCTACTGATAAGAGACTGCGTTCCCATTAAGACACTTTCCGTTACCTACTTTTCCCGGAATTAGGTAGTGAGAAAAAAAAGATATTCCAATTTGAAGTGAGTCTATTTCAGTAAAATTGAAAAAAAAAACGGATGGTATAAAGCGAGCTGAAAGCGATTACTCTAAATCACGAAATATTAGAGTGTTCTAGAATCTGATACTCTACATTAAAAAAAGCTAACCTTTAGGTTCCCAACCTTAAACTTTAAATAAATATAAAGCTCTCTTCACACGAAAGCTGGTTCAGTTAAGCCCTTTAAATAGCTTATCACGCCCGCTATACTCGTACACCACGCGTGCCTCCGGATATTGTGTTGTCAATAACCTATATATACATATACTTTACTCGGCAACTTTGTTAATATTGTTAGTTCAGATAAGATCATATTTAATTTTGCGTAATTTTAGCTGAAAACGCAAGAAACACGGCAAAGTCGTGAAACTTGTAAGTTAACAGGTATCTGAATTATAATCTGGTTGTTAAGGCGTTTGTTTATCTCATCGTGGTGGTATAGTGAAGTGGAGCAATAAGTGGAGGTTAGATTCCAATTTCAAGATTTAAAAGATAAATAAGATGCGTTGAGGTTTTTTTGATAGTTTATGATAGGATTTTTTTAATTAATCAGATTCTTTGAGACTTTCTATTCAAAATAAAAGCAAGACACATTAGTTACACCAACGTCACCAAAATACCCTTGGTCTTATTACCAAAGCAAAAATATGAAAATATTAAATATTTCATTTTAAATGAAAAAAATAATAAAAATAATATATCGGACGTTTCACACACTTTGCAACAGCCCGTGTCACATGTTTCATTTAAAATGTTCAATAATAGCGAAAACCAAAGATCATTCTAATTTTTCATGTCCTCGAGCGAGGATCGAACCAACAACTTGCTCAAGCACGCTTGTGCCCCCGCATCACGACAGGCGTTAAAAAGATTTTCCTATCTCTAATTATACTAAGCAAGATAAAAAGTTTATCCAGCTCTATTTAAAACTAAGAAAAGATGCAAATGTTCCTGAAAAGATCTTCTGAACTAAAAATACTGCATCTTTAGAGCCCTTTCAGTTATAATATTGCTTTCTAAACTATCACACCTGAGAATCAACTTTCAACTTCGCGTTTGTATAAACGAAGGTTCAAGATTTTCTTTTAGATAGCAAATGGGGGTCACTGGTTTATTTGGTTAACCTCTGATGCAAAAGGGTGTTCTACGTTTGCTGGTCTGTCTCTATGCGTGTCTGGGGTATCGTAGCTCTTGAAATTAAGTGATTTTTTTATCGAAAATTTTGTTCATACAGTATCTACGTATATCTACATACTGTATCTCATAGCGGTTAAAATGTTATGCTTCTTGAAAATTACAAACAACATCAAATCGTAATCTAAAATATAAGAAGAAAATTACAATATCAAGAATTAAACTTAGACACCTGTGTTGGCAATTTTCATTTCTTCGCTGTGTTAACAAAGCAAAATGCGGCGTGAAGTCCCGCTACATGACATTTAATACCTCGACCTCGATTGTAAAGATCGAAACAGAGTGTCTTAACACTAAATTTACCAGTCTCTTTTATCCAATCACACATTACAAATAGCCAGTAGTCAAAACCATACTAAAGGGACACCAACTATTAATAAACTATGCCACTATAATAAAAATAAAGTTAGCAATTACGAGATTGCGACCCAGAAACCGCGAGGCGAGTGCTTGTTACACGACATTATGTTGTGAATTTATTCTATTGCGGTCCGCTTACGTAGAGCTTTTGTAGAGCTTTACGCAATTGTTACAATTATGCCACTATTACATTATTTCATTATCTCACTAGCCTTCTATATCACTACTCTTGTATCTCTCTAGCTCTCTATTTCACCTTTGTCTGTATACAAGATTGAGGTCGTAGCCAGGTAATTCACATAAAACATCATATAGGAATAAGAGGCCTGTCGTGGCGCAGCGGCACAAGCGTGTGACTGTAACCGACAGGTTCTGGGTACGATACCCAGTCGAGAAAATGAAATATTTAATATTTGCAATTTAAATATTTAATGTTTCATTTCCTCACTCTGGTAAAAAGGCAAAGCGCGGTGTTGAGTTCCACCACTCAACACGCAATGCCTCAAATTCGGCGGAAAGTGGGAAACGGAATTGGAACGGAGTGTCTTTACACTAGGTTCCCGGG
>JAXGGP010000021.1:1455057-1491967 GCA_035584415.1 Eueides aliphera
TATGCCTATAGTCACAACTTTCTTACGTAGTGTACGGAAGAAAGGTGTGACTATAGGCATAGAAGAAGTCTATTTTAAAAATAATATTATGAGTCTGGCATATTTATATAAAATAAAAGATTAGATTTCGCAATTCACCTTTTGTTTCAATTTCACACTGTGTCCCGCACACCGCAAGGTAGAGGAAACTCAGGAACCTAGTGTTACGCTCTGTTCTAATTAAGACATATCCGTTCCGCCAAATTTGTATATGTAAGTAACGGGGCGATATATCGAGCTTATTGTTTTTTTTTTAATACCAGGACTACAAAATATATTTTTGTTGAAACAAGACTGTCACATAGATTTACGACATCTTTGACATTTCAATCATTTTTTTTCCTCATAAAATATGAGTTAACGCGTCCAAAAGGATATTACTTTCGCGGATTACTATCTCATATAACCCTTTCTGTTGGAGGGTTCGAGAATCTTGTTCGGGGTGAATTTCGTTACATTTAAGTATGTACTAAAACATATTTATGTGCGTGAAGACAGTAATATTGGCAGGCCCTCTGGAAATTAATTTTGCTTTTGGATTGTGTTTTAACGTTTTATGAACAATTTTATTACATAGTGGCCTGTCGTGTTGCGGGGGTACCAGCGTATGACTTTAAGCGGGACAGGTCGTGGGTTCGATCCCTACACAAGATAATGAAATATTTAATATTTTCAATTAAAATACGAATTTAAATATGATTTTTTCATTATTTAGCTCTGGTAGCAGAGTACGGTGTTAATTTCTGCCACTTAGCATGCAATGCCTCAAATGCGGCGGAAAGTGTCACCAAGTTGCTTTTGCCTATCTTGCTATATGCGGGAAGCTAAGTTGAGGGGAATGGGCGCAAGACACGTATTAGGAGGTCGATTCCTATTTGAGAAAATTAGCTTCACGCTGTATCCCGCACAAGGCAGAGTAGGCAAAGGGAACCCTAGTGTAAAGACACTCCGTGGGATAATTAAATATTTAATATTTTCATATTCTCGGTCTGGTAAAGAGGCAAAGCTCGGCACCGAATGCCTCCACTCAACACCTTCAGAATTAAATGGCAAGTGGAGAATGGAAGTGTTGTAATGGGAACAGAGTGTGCGTTACCAAGGCTTCCTGTTTCAGCTTACCTTGCATTGAACAGGATAAAGCATTACGCTAAAAATTCATATATTCAGTGTTAACTAAAATTTACAAATTGAAAAAAAAAACAAAAAAAAACACCTGCTTCCAAGTAACCTATTAAGGTACAGCTATATAGAAAGGTGTTCTCTAGATTATACGATATAAAATCGCCGACGATTGTATGGAGGTAAGACGCGCCATATACGGACCGTGCTTTCCTTACTTAGTCACTACCAAATGAGAAAGAACGGGTCTTGTGACAGGTTTCGAAACGTTTTATGTATGTATGTTTGTTTTTATTATCATGCCTTTAGTTAAACTAGAAAGCATTTTGTTTTTAATGGTACTTTTTAACCGATTTTAAAGAAGGTGGTTATATACTATATTAAGTAAAAAAAAAAAAATTATTTCCAGCATGGAAAAATAAAACATGATGAGATACTACTAAATTTAAAAATTATATATATTCTTTCCTAAGTGTGGAATAACACTTTAAAAAACAGTAAAAATGATGAGATACTACTGGATACATTAAAAATTTCTAAGTATAAGAATGTATGGGTTAGTGGAGTGGACAGTTTCTAAGAGCTGCGGATTTAAATTCCGCAACAATCTGTATACCTTTACAACGATAGTACAGGTTACGATGCAATTATTTTTTTATAGCATCGCCCGTGGACGGGTAGGCAGAGGGAACTAAGGAACCTAATGTTAACATCCTCCGTTCCATTTCTTAATTTCCATCGAATTTAAGGCATTGCTTGTTGCTTAGCGGAATCTATGATACGCTTTACCTTCTTATTGGAATGAGAAAATAATAAATATTTTGCCCCGAGTAAGGATCGAACCCACAACCTGTCGCCTTTATAGTCACTATGTCCTTGTGTCAGAACAGGCCTCCCTTCCACAACGCCAGTATAAAATAAATAATTATTCCAAAATATTTCCAGAATGAGTGATTACATTTTTAACCATTAGGCACGTACCTGTTAAGTGGCGGGTCATTTATCTACGTCGCTGATAACACAGGGTTAAGTGAAACGTTCGAATTTTACATATATAGTGTGTGTCGGGGCCTGAATCGAAAGTAATTTTGCAGATAAAATTGAAAGATGTAGGAATTTTGTGGCTAGATGTATTAAAATTTGGGATAGATCTCTTTAGAAGGGCGTATTAAAATTTATCTATGTATTTAATGAATAATGTAGAGATAAAATTTCTTTGTAGGATATGCAGAGTCAGTTTAGCTGATCGCATATCTAATGAATAGAATAGCTAGCGTGGATGTCACAGTAAGAATGAAGAAGCTGATCAGGTGGTATGGGCACGTCGAGCGAATGAGTGAGGAAAGAATGGCAAGAAAGATTTGTACAGTGAAAAATGAGTGGTAAGAGAAAGTGGAACCTCGCTTTACTCTTGAAAATACAGTATCTACGATACTGGAGGACGGTCACATAAAAAGCGCAAGGACCACACGGAGGACATGTATGAGGAGGTTGATGACAGTAGACAAGGTCCAAAAAAGTAAGTAGAGACTTATTTTAAAAAAATGTGACGTATTGGTGTCTGTATTTGGAAGGTATATAAGAGATAAAGCTTGACTTACGGTTTTCACTATTGTATTACACCAATTTTATAATTAGAATTTGTTTTATTTCAATCGGTTTTGTATATATGGAAACTCTTACAAAAACACTCCATTCTCACGCACCAAGCACACACGTTTCAATGTCTGGAAAATCGGATATTTCCGTGATATTACATATTTGGCGGCGCTGTGCTTAATGTTGCCCTGTATATTTTTTTACTTGGAATTCATCACACAACCATCTCAGTTAGTCTGACTTATAATCAATCATCAACAGCCATCTAAGTCAGTCAGACTCATGATCAAGAAATTTATTATTTGTATTAAAATGTAATATATTATTTTATTAAGTTTAGTTCTGTAAGTGCAGCGTTAATTTCCGCCACTCTACATGCAATGTCTTAAATTCGTTGGAAAGTAGGAAACGGAACGCAACGTCTTTAACACTAGCTTTCCGAATTTCCTCTGCTCACAATACCAAAAAATCCAAGAGGATTTGTGGTTCAAATTTTAATCTTTTTAAACTTAAATGTAATTCCGCCATTAGTCCCGATCTCCCCTCATGGTTTAAATAGGAATCTTATTTGATAATAATATTAAAATATAAATCTTGCTTAAGATTTACAATGAGGAAAGAATGTGATAAAAAGAGCTTTTGCTTGTCAACCTGGAAGGAAATGTTTAAATTGGATCTTTATATACTATATATATACATATGTATGTATAATTATATTTTTTGCTATTGCCTCAGAAAGAAGGGTAAGTAGAGGGAATTCGAGACAGTGGGCGAACTTGAGTGCAAGTTACAGCTTCACGCTGTAACCCGCACATGGCAGGGTACGAAGAGGGAACTTGGGAACCTAGTGTGAAGACACTCGGTTTCGTTCGCCCCCTTTCCGCCGGATTTGAGGCATCGCGTATTGAGTGAAACCAAAACCGCGCTTTCCCTTGTTACCAGAGCGAAGAAATGAAAATATTAAATATTTAATTTAAAAATATTAAATATTTCATTTCTCAAGAGTAAGTATCGAACCCACAACCTGCCTGCCTGCCTGCCTGTTTACGGCCTGTTTACAGTAACAAGCTTTTGCACTGCACCACGACAGGTCTAAAAAAAATCAAGTATTTTCATAATAAAGAGAAGCGCAAAGTTGCTTTTTCACAAACACTGTCGCTCGCAAATTAGATATTTGCCGCATAATGGGAACTTATTAACGCGGCGTGGGGAGCTCGATTTTGCCTACAGACTGCCTCTACTAAGATTATTTTCACGCTAGCTTCTATAATAGTTCTATTAAGGTTAAACTCAGTTTAAGAATAGTGCTTTTTTAGAATTAAAGAGAATATAATAATGTGTAGAGTTCAGTCACTACTTAAATAAAATAAGTTTATTAAATATTAATGTTTTTTCATAGTTTAATAAATTTATTATATATATTTCTATACTAATATTATAAGGCCTACGTGTTTGTTTGGTTGCAATATCAGGAGCTACTGGCTCAAATCGAAAAATAAATTATATGTTTATTTAGGAAGGCTGTAAAGACTTAAGTGTACCAAGTTAATGGTTACCGTCTATAGGTAGAGACTACTTGTTATTAAACTATATTTTATTCAGTTTTCAATATTTTTGTTTGATTTATCTTCATAGAGGCGTTGAGTTCCGCCAGTCAACACGCAGTATTTCCAGTATTTTGCGGTATGTAGGAAACAAGATGTCTTAAGAAACAAAAATATATCTTCATATTATAAGAAAATAAAGTAAATTATTCAGATTTCCACATCCATGTACTTCCTTTGCCACTTTTAATTGAACACGTTGCGTTGCTCTTAAGCAAAAATTCCGATTTAATCAAACGTAATACGCTCCTCATTCACAATATTAAAATATGAATTCACGAGGGTCGGGCTCAATCGAGCTACCATCACGCGTGTCTTCCAATCCGCTTTTACTATAGTTATATATATCCCACAATTTTCATAGAAAAAACGCTCTTTTTACATAGATTTTTAAGTCTAAAATCGCATAAACCGTTGGCTTTTCCTAATAACCTTATAGAAACGTCTCGAGATACCTTTGAACGTATAATTATGGTGAAATTTTGGTAAAATTAATACTGAGATAAGCTGAGAACGTCGGATTTTGCAGTCTTGGATGGTTATGGAGTTTTTCGATTCGTCTTAACTTTATCGATTTCGGGGTTACTTTTTACGTTTTCTATGTATATTAGAGTTTTTTTTTGTATAAAATATTATATATTTATAAATAATGGTATTAATATGGTTTTACATATTAATGTTTTATACAATGTGTAAATATTGTTTTTATATTACGCTGAGCATTAAAAGAAGTTTAAGAAGAAGTTGGTAAAAGTAGTAAGATAGCATTTTTAAAACTAAAAATTATTCCTTCGTTCTAGTAACGAGGCAAAGCGCGGCATTGAATTCCGCTATTCAACACACAATGCCATAAATTTCGCGAAAAGTAGAAAACGGAGTGTCTCTTCACTTTGTTCTCTGGTTCTCTCTATAAAGGGTGTATATAGCGTGAAGCTAAAAAAACAAACGAAACAATATACCGACACAATTTTCTATCCTAAAGACTCACAAATACACAGTAACTCCGTAGGGCTATTCCGTTAAAAATGCACGTATTCCCCGCGGCGGCGCGTTTGACATGGTAATGCCGGCTCGCGGAATGCGCTCCGAAGCTCGCGATTTGCTAGAGTTGGGATATATCGACTAATAATATTTACTTTTCATATACGTTCTGTAAAATTGTTTGGAAGAGGTGTTGAGTTCCGCCACTCTACACTCAATGTCTCGAGAAATCGTTAGAAAGCGATGGCTTTAATGGGAATTGAATGTTTTGATACTAGGTTCCAGGTTCCATGTGTCTTTTTTATTATGTGGATACAGCCCGAGCTTAAAAAATAATAAATCTAATAAAAACGACTTGTATGTTATAAATTGTTTTGACACTTATTTTAAGACACTTCGTTTATCAACTTCACTCTGTATCCCACAGTGGCTAGCTGGTAGGTAGAGAAAACTGGAAAACCTAGTGTTCTGACACTGCGTTTTGTTTCTTACTTTCCTCCGGATTTTAGGCATTTCTTATAGAGTTATTTCCTCGATGCCCAATTTTAAAGACTATGTATGTTGAGTGGCGAAATTTAGCTACGCGCTTTGCATTGATAACCAGATTTTATAAAAGATAAAATAAAAATGAAAGATAGAGAAGTGTTGAAATATTTCAAAATGCAAACGGAGTGTCCATCACACTGGGTTCCCAAGTTCCCTCTGCCTTCCCTGCCATATATAAATAACAGCGTGAACCTAAAAAAAATAATCAACGTGTGAACAAGTAATCAACGTGTACATCACTATACACTCGATTGATATGCACATTCAATTGTACGTGGGATCTCTCAATCGACACATTCAGGATAATATAAATACATACATTGATGCTCTAGAACTGTTACCAATTGGTTTAATAGAGCAAAATTCACTATTACCATACTACTGTAGCTGACATGTGAAATAAGTAATTCTATTAATTTTGTTGTGTGTTCGATTGCCATTTGGGGGATGGAATAGTATATCTTTTCTTAGGGTTTTAAAAAATACGCGGCGTTGAGTTCCGCCTACAGGCAATGTCTCAAAAGTTTGACACACAGTAGGAAAAAAAACGTTTTAATACTAAAATACCTTCTATATATCCTGCAATATGCGAAATACAGCATGAATTTAAAAAAAAGTCACTAAGAACATAAAGAAAAATGAATACAAAGAAAATTGCCATTTCAAAAAGATAAAATCGCTATTTAACATTATAAAGATATCTAATCCCTTACAATTTTGTGATTCAGCATTTCAGTTTAAACGCTTTCAGGAGCTTAATGACACTGCTGACGCAGTACTGTTTACATTGGGTGGTAGGCAGTTCATTTTTAAACGTCTGTATAGTAATACAGCTCGATCAATCAATTCACCTATTGAGGGGCTCGTTTTAATCAAAAGTGTGACTCGCGTTTTGCTTTGGAGATACTATGTCAAATGAATGTTATAAAATGATTTTAGAGGGTGAAGATATTGGTTTTTTTTAAATACATTTTCGGAATATCTTAGCACTAGGTTTTCGAGTTCCCTCTGCGTATCCTGCCATTTCCAGGATACAGCGTGAAGCTGAGTGAAATTAAATGTTGATTTAAATCATCATCATCATCGGGATATTCATAAAAATATATTTTTTTAAATAATTTTGACTAAGAATATCGAAGGGGCACAATTGTGTATTGTAAAAGCAACTGATTTGGGTTCGATAACCACAGGAGTAAAAGAAATATTTAACATTTTCATTTTTTTGCTCTAGTAACAAGGTAACGAGCGGCGTTAAGCTGCACCACACAACTCAACACACAATGCTTCAAATTCGGTGAAAATTGGTGAACGCAAGTAGAATGAAGCGTCTTCACTTACTTAGCTTCACGCTGTATCTTGCAAAAGGCAAGGTAGGCAGAGGGAACCCGGGAACCTAGTATAAAGATAGAGAAATAAATAAATGAGGAATACAAGAGGGTCGAATGAAAAGAATTTTTTTTTTTTTAATATTATACAATATTTTTAGTTTTTTATAATATTTTTTCAGAAAAACAAATTATTATGTACATATCCATTAATTTAAAAAAAAGCTTACAATTTCTTTCAATGCCGTCAAAATGATACGAGCTTTATTGTAACAAAAACCGAGCTTTTAGCTCAAATTCAAGACCTAGAAAATCTAAAACTATAATGGCACTTTCATTGCTTCGTCAGGGTTGTTGCAGCCATTAGTTCAGTGTTTATTACTAGATAAATGGGTCTGGCCTAGCCTCAACTATGCTGAATGTTACGTGACTAGGCGATTTGGAAATTTCTACAGGTACTGTAGTTAGATTGATTATATCTGTATGTTAATAGCTGGCTTTTATTAATGTACTCACTGTGGAGAAGAAAAGTTGGGGAACCCAGTGTCCACCAGCGTATTTTCAAGACATTGGCTGTTGAATATAGAAAGAATAGGCTGAGTGTATCTAGTTTTTAGACATTCAGTTCCCCATGTACTTTTCAAAACATTGGATATTAAATATAGAGAAAAAGGTACAATGTTTTCATTCTTTGCCTTATGTATCACCAAAATTAAGACATTGCAAATGAAGATATTCAACACTGCAATTTGTCTTGTCACCACAACCGTCGCGTAAAAGATTGCACAATTTCCACATTACATTAAAATTTCAAATAATAAATGCATTATGACTGAGATATAATGAATAATTACCATTTTGAAATTATTTACAACATCACCAATTATAAGTAGAGGAGCTAAATGAAATCTGACCGCAATTTCACAGTATCCCCTTATAAGTTAGTGCCAGGCGCGCGGCGGTACACCCTCGCCCTAACTACTTAACTAAAACGCTTTACAGTTTTTCTATCCAATTCGTACATCGATTATGAAAAAGTTAATTTTGGGTTATTGGCGTCAGCGTAGTGGAATTTGGAAATGTATGATTGGAACTATCGCGTGTAGGTTAGATATACGCTTTTAAAAAAAATTAATTTATTTTTCTTTGTATTGTATCCTGCATATAATATGATGTGCAAAGGAAATTTGAGAAACTAAAATTAAGACACTCCGATTCCACTTTTTGCTGAATTTGAAGCCGCGCTTTGCCCTGCTACCAGAGCGAAGAAATGAAAACATTAAATTTAAAAATAGAAAACATAAACACTTTATTTCCTCATGCTGGGATCGAACTCACACCTGCCGAGTTTACAGACACACGCTTGTACCACTGCGGTATTAAGGCTTCTTATATTTTTCTTTTTGACAAACTAGTTATGGTTCAGGAGGAGCACTTGCATATCTAACATGAATAATTTTCTGAAAATGAATGAATAATCCTAATTTACAAGCTTTGGGAACGAAGTGTCTTTACACTTAGTTCCCTTTGCCTAACCTGCTAATGCGGGATAGTGCGTGAAACCCCGTGGCCACATACCTAAGGGACTGTTAGAACACAAAATGTACGTCAATCATGTTAAACAATTTAATTTAAAATTTTATATGTCTTTAAATGTTTTTTACTCTGCAGTGTATTAAAATCGCGTCTACATCTTTTGTCTTAAGCCACTATTTACAATTATTTACGATTAAACTGCACCAAAATATATTATAATATTAATAATAATTTCTATAAAAATCCTTATCCAAGCAATTATAAGTATAAATGTGAAATAAAGTCACAATTGTAATAAATTCGTGCCAGTTTGATAAGATAAGAGCTTTCTTTAGGTTAAGCCCAGAAAAATACACAACATTCAAAGGAAAACCCGAAATTCTTTGGTTCTTGGAAAGTTAGAAGGAAATTATTTTTATATTGTTTTAGCTCTTGAGGTGTTTCAGTACATTTCTATGCCTAAGGTTTTTTTTTATTTTTAGGGTTGTTTAACAAAGTAATTTTACATATTTGTTTCTGTAGTCAATTATAATTATTGAGGCCTGTCGTGGCGCAGCGGCAAAAGCGGTTGTCTGTAACCGATAGGTTCTGGGTTCGATCCCCACTCGAGGATATGAAATATTTAATATTTTCAATTTAAATATTTAGTGTTTCATTTCTTCGCTTTGGTAATAAGGCAAAAGCGCGGCGTTGAGTTCCGCCACTCAACACGCAATGCCTCAAAATAATTACTAAACGTGTGTCATTTTCTGGAAATTAATTTAAAAGTTGGCCATTGAATGAAAAAATTGTTGTATTTCTAATCATTTTAATGGAACATAACGAAGAAACACAAAATTTTGGAGTCCCACGACTGGGAAAGGATCAGGCGACCCAAACGGTGTCAATAAACATACGTCTTCAGAACTTGGGAAGGTATCCGTATCTTATTGGGAATATAGCAACCTAACACAAGGTTCCCAAGTTCCCTCTTACCCTGCTATGTGCTGTATCAAGAATATTATTTAAAAAATAAAACAAGAAATAATAATGAACAATAATGTCATATATTAACAAAGTAATTATCGTATTAAAACGTTTCAGTAATTGCTGTTAAAGGAACATTACCCTCAAAACTATTTTGCCTACAAATCGAGCTTGCGATGTTTTACTTATAAATGAGAAGCATAGATAAAATATTTCTAAAAGTGGTACAAATGCTTGTATAAAAAATATTGAAAATGAAGGAATTGCTTAATATTTTTTTTACTTAATTTTAATTTGCCTTTTAAGGCTTTGGCGGCGTTGAGTTCCGCCACTCGACGAAAAGAAAAATGTGGTGAATGGGCAGAGAGTGGCGTAATGCTAGGTTTACTTACCTTAGTACATGAGAACGGTCGTGGGCTTGTGCCCACGATTGTAAACGCGACAGCTTGAAGGTTTAATCACTCGAAGATTTAAATTATTTACTGTTTTTAAATGAAATATTTCAAATGTTGTTTATTGGTACCTGAGCAAAGGGGCGATGAATCTTCTACTCAACATCCAATATCTTAAATTCGTTCTTAGTATCCACTTTATCGACGAATATTAAATGTGATGAAAAGTATTTTTTTTATTTCATACTTTTAGGATTCCGTATAGCTTATCGAAATATAAAATTGTACCAAAATAATTTGTTTTTCATACAAGTATCGTGTTACGCAGTGGAACTCAACGCTGCAGTTTATTTTGTGAGAGTGGGAAATATTGATTATTCATTTTCACCATCGGGAATCGAACTCCCATTAAGCTTTTCTCAATGAATATTTTCTCTTTGTTCATACTGAAATGCATTATAATATACAGAACAAGCTTTACATAGGTTTTACTTAAAAAACATTCTCGTGTTGAAAGGTGTTTTAGTGGCTGACTTGCAATATCAATATATTATTATGTTAGTGCTATGCGTGAGATTGAACATGTGTTTTAAAGAACCCCTATATTTATTCTTTGCTTTTGAAAAAGATGTTCTATAGAGAAAAACACTTGTAAATGAATTCACAGTGTGTAATTATGAAAAGAACTTTTAGTAAAGTAGGCAGAGGGAACCTAGTGATAAGAATCTACGTTCCCGCTAAGGTACTTTCGTTCCTTACTTTCCGCTGGACTCTTATCGTTATAAATATATTATTTCTTATAGTTATAAATATATTATATATATTTCTATCCAATTTTCACCCCTAATTGAAGTAACTACAGAAAACAACGTAATGTAACGCCGTATTTAAATTCACAAAGTTAAAGTAAGCACATTAATATAATATGATAAAACGACAGATATTTAAGTAATTTGTGAAAAAAAATATATAATAAAGAATTGAAATTGCCATACAAAAGATTTTACGTAGACGAGCAATTTAGGCAGAACGTGACGATATCGTTCCGTGGAAAAAATTACAGTGCGAGGGTGAAATTTGTATTTTTTATAGCTAACAAAATTAGGGGATGAAAGAAATCTAATATAGAATTTGTGAGATAGCTTTGAAATAATAACATAATGAATATGGATCTTTAAATGATGAATTGAGGCCTGTCGTGGCGCAGCGGTACAAGCGCTGCCTGTTACGTACAGGTTCTGGGTTCGATCCCCAGTCGAGGAAATGAAATATTTAATATTCTCAATTTAAATATTTAATGTTTCCATTTCGTCGCTCTGGTAATAAGGCGAAGCGCGGCGTTGAGTTCCGCCACTCAACACGCGATTCCTCAAATTCGGCGGATAGTGGGGAACGGAAAGTGGATTTCTCTATCTCTTAGTCTCGAAAATTGACGTAGTGAGTGCCAGAACTAAACGCCGGGATTTTTCTTCTAATTAAAAAAAAAAAAATATACTCCCCAAAGTTGAAATCGAACCTTTAAGTCTAAATAGGTTTAAATACTTAAAATACCTTTAACATTCTTTATTGAGGCATTGGATGTTGAGTGGCGGAACCTAACGCCGCGTTTTTTTTAATTATCATATAAAACTATGAATATTCATTTATACTATTACTATAGTATTAAATTACGTATAGAAGACTACTTTAGTTGTTCATACATAAACCAAATTAGCGGCGGCCCATATAAAAGCACTCTCAAGTTTCTAACCCCGTTTATATTGTTTCTTAGAAAACTTTACGCAACTTTTTTATTTGATAATATGAAAATTTTATCTTTTTCATACAAAATTATGCGTGTTGCTTATTTTTTTTTTAAATTCACGCTTTATCCTGCAGTTTTTTAGTAGTACTTGTCAGGTTCGATATTTTTTTATTGGTGATGAGACCTCAAGCGTGTGATTACGAACGCGAAAGAAGTTTGTTGAAATCACAACCACAACGGTTGTGATTTCAATCCCCACTCGAGGGAAAATATGAAAAATTTATGTTTTTTTTTCACTTTGGTAACAAGGCAAAACGCAGCGTTCAACGCCGTTGAGACCGGAATGGAGTGTCTTATTGCAATGTTCCCAAGTTTCCTCCTCCTTCTCCATCCTGCGATGTACGGGATACAGCGTGAAGCTAAAAAAAATGTATCATAAAATCTCACTTTGGGCAAATTTCACAATTGTAAGTACACGTACAGTTTGATTGCGTAACGAATTTCATACAAAATACAACCATGATTACTTGTATCTTTTGAATACTTACTATGAAATTCAGCTTGATACTTCCACGCGACCTCAAAATGAATGATACACAAACAATAAATATAAGGCTTCCAGTTTCAACTTATGAGGTTTTTTCGACCTCCTAAAATAAATAACTAAGATATTTAGGAATTATCAATTCATAAATTTCAATAGTTAGGTACTAACAAAAGAGTTCAATGCAGTTCCATTTGTATCGATTTGACGTTGCATTATTGATTGTAAACGAGTAACGAGCTCGATACTCGATATCGAGTAACGTGAGTTAGTATTTACACGAGTTATTTCTGGATATTGCTTATAGAATTTTCAATTACTCCAGTGACATTATTCGATGAAATATTGTTTTTAACGTTGTAATTGTAAGAATGTATGTATAAGTTGTATTTTGAAAGTTAGTAAATATGTTTTCATAGTAATCTATCATGATATACTGATAGTGATTGATTGGATGAATGATAGTGATATCATACTGTCTGAAATAAGGTATTTTTTTGGATTTTTAGGGATATTTTTGATCCTGCACATTGTAACTAGGGTAGGCAGAAAGAATTAGATAACTTAGTGTTAAAATACTTTGAACTATTGAGATATTTTCGTTTAGTTCTTTCTGCCAAAATCTTAAGACATTGCGTGTTGAGTGGTGGAACTCAACGCCGTCCTTTGCTTTATTATCAGAACGAGAAAATGTAAATATTAAACATTTCATTCCTACGTAGAAATCGAATTCACAATAAGGTTTTATTGTATTATATATAATTTATTATAGTAAATTGCATAATTTAATAACTTCTATAGAGGTAAATATTTCTCTCAGGTTTTTGGTTTCATTCGACCGTAAACAATTAAAAGGTAAATATTAAACGTTAATGAATTTACGCTGTGAAATTACTGAGGAGTTGATTCAATTCAATTAGTACAATAAAGTTAATTTATTATAGTATATTTTATATTTATTGTGAAATGTTATTTATTACGCTCATTTTATTTAAAATTAATGGAGGAGGCCTGTTGGTATATAAACGGATCGTTTTTTTACTATTTTTTTAAAGTGTTCTTCCACTTTTAGGAAAGAAAAATACTAAATTTAAAAACGTATAAAAAATGTTGAGAACGAATGGCTTAGTGGTCAGGGCGCTTGAACGGTTTTCAAGAGGTGCGGGTTCAAATCCCGCTTCGTTCAAATTTTTAGACGTTTTTAAATTTAGTATAAACGGATCGATTGTGGGTTCGATTCGGAATTAGGATAGTGTTTAATTTTGTCCCTTTTCTGTATTAAAAAGATAAATTTCGTTATTGGGTTCCGTAACTTAACCTGTAATGTCTTGGATTTTGAGGGGAAGTTGGGGAATAATTTCTTTTGCTAGCTTTCTACAACTTTAGCTTTTACTCATTAAGCTTCACTGTATCCCGGACATGGCAAAATACACAGAGGAAGCTTAGGAACCTAGTGGTAAGATATTCCATTTTGCTCCCTACATTTAGGCGAATTTGAGACATTGCGTGTTAAATGGCGGAATTCAACACCGCAGTTTGAAAAACATATAGATATTACCATAGTATTATTTTTCTATCCACACAAGAGCTAATATAATAAATAATATACAGATATTAATCTTTATACCACCGATGTTTCCACAAAGACGAGCTCTGAACAACAAAAGTGAAGGTTTCAATACAATACAATTCTGTTCTATACAGTTATTAGATTTCTGAATAATAGAGCGGAATAATGTGGAAATTTTAATCGAAGAGAAAGTTCAGGGCCTGTAACAACGCTTGGGAAGGAGAGTGCGATCGAAAGTGTGACCGTTTTTGAGTTTGATCATCACTTGAGACATTAATTTTTTTATATCTGTTGATTTATTGCCTTCAGTAAAGGCATGGTTGAAAGTGGGGAAACGAATTTGGTATAATGGGAACGGACTGTCTTATATGATATCATATTATATATAATAGTAAAACCAAAATAGGCGCGCGGTCAAGCCACGGCAAACTTTCCAACACGTGAGATACAAAATTCAATTGTAAATTTGTAATGTAGACGGATGGTAGAGCTACCAACGGCTTGTATAAATCATTCTAGCAGATGCATCTATTTTGAACTTGCAAATCTGACTCTTGATGTGCAAGTAACAGATTTTTGACCTATGTATATATGTATGACCTAATATTTATGTACAATAACTAACTATAGAAAATATATGTACTCTATGTTTAATGGGGTTGATATTTACTTGATTTTTAATTACTTGAGACATAAGAACCAAGTGTTAAGTAAGACTCTACATTAATTTTTTCCGTATGATTATACCGGCACACTGTGTATCTTGCTTGAGAAAAGAAATAACAATAGTTTATATCCTAGCTCCGGTAACAGGACAAAACGTGGCGTTAGGTATTTCCCTCAAGAAACACTACCTCTAAAGGTTTCAGCGGAGAGTGGAGAACGGAATATAGTGGAGAATTCCCTTTGCCTATCCCACTATACATGGAATACAGTGTAAAAAATAAATTTAACTAGAAAATAAATGTAACCTTAACGTTCACTCGACGTTAACCTCTTTTACTACATACGTTCTCAATTTCAGCAAAATAAAGCTAATTGCCTCAGTTTACACAATAACAGGAATGCTAATATAATATAGTTATGATTTAATTTTATTAGTTTTAATCACGTCATGATTAAAATTAGCATTAATTAACTATGTTGGTATGTTTTAGTACAACAGGTCTGTTTACAGTTCATTTGTATAAATATTTAAATTATTGTGACATAAAACTAATGTAGAATTTACTATCTATATAATATTTTGTGAAAGCATTGCTTAATGTGACCTCATTCTGCTAAGGAGGTAAAGCGTGGTGTTGATTTCAGATACTTAACACACAATGTCTCTAGAATACCACAACAGAGTAAACCTGAAAAAAAATTAAAAATAATAAATCAGTTTGATCTCGTTTTCCCCACACGCCTATTCTGTAAGGAAAAAATGAATCCACTTTTGACACAAGGCTGGCTTAAGACAGAAGGTGACAAAATTCAGCTATTCTGGATTTAATAAAATATATTTAAGAATCATCAAGATCCGAAGAACAAGGCTTTCGAGTAAAAACATCCCGTATTAAAATCAGTTCATTCAGGAGCTACAGTGGCATATACATATAAATAGACAGGTTAAACTTATAACCCTCTTTTTGTGTCAATGGTTAAAAACAGAAAACACATTAAAAATGTATCTCAAAAAAACTAATATTTTTGTTATTTCCGACCAAAAATGGAAGCATCGGTCCAATGCTCTTTACAAAGCAAACACCATCACATGCGACTCTACCATCGATGTTTGTCTAAATTGTATTGCGATAAAAGCTCTATGAAAGTAATTGAAGATTTTTTCTATATAATATCAATTTTATGTACTATGTTTTTTTTTCTAGAGACGATATAAATGTGAGGTTGATTTGACCCCAAATATTAGATTGTTTAATTGTTTTGTAAATGCAGCAGCGTTCAGTTCCGCCACTTAACAAGTAAAGCCTCAAATTCAGTAAAAAATGGGAAACGGTATAGTATTAACACTAGGTTCCCTAGTTTAGTCTGCCTATCATGTATCCCCCACATGGTGAAACAAGAAAAAGCAGGCTAACTATAATTCTAAATTATAATAATAAATCTTACATTAACGCGATATTCACATTTAATATGGACAATCTGTTTAGACATTCAGTATTTAGAAGGTGAGAATGTACTTTAGTGTCTTACTTGATTCAATTTTGCGGTTTCAAATGAATTACAACGTCAACTGGTGGTTTGTGAATTAAACGCGATAACTCTATCTTAGATTAATGCGGAGTAAAACATTTGTTAGCGCTACTTAATTTTATATGTTTAAATATTGTGATATTTTTTTGGATTTCATGGTACGATCCTACTGTACGTAGGCAGAGGAAACTTGGGAACCTAGAGTTGATATACTTCATCTCGTTTCCTATTTTCTGTAAAACTTTGAAGCATTGCGTTTTAATTGCCCGTTATTTGGTTTGCTAGAGCGAGGAAATTGATATACTCAATACTTTTGACTTCCTAGAATAGAGGTCGAACACAAATTCTGTTAAAAATTAATACTTTAACTTTTTACTATGAGCAGGTTATTTTTTTAACATTACGAGTGGTTGAAGTCTGTAACTGTAAGCACGACCGATTGTGAGTTCGATCCCCGCTCCAGGAAATGAAATATTTTATATTTTTATATCCTCGCTGCATCGATCTCTGCCACTCAACCCGCCAATACCTCTAGAATTTAATGGAAATGGGGAAAGAAAAGGCATAATGAGAACAGAGTGCCTGAACAATAAGTTCCTAGATTATCTCTGCCTACCTACTGCTGTGTACGTAAAGCTGAGTTACATCCAAATACATAACACAACTACAAAACCACTAATTTGAAGATGACTTTCAGTAACCCAAAGACGTATACATTTTCAATTTCACAAGAAAAATAGCATTTCACTCGACCAGTTCTTTAAATTTCACCTGCGAACCACGTATTTAATTTAGAAATGTACAAAATTTACGATCAGAATGCACCTACCCATTGTAAGCCTCCATAGCGAATGCCAGCGGGAATATAATGATTTAAGGCGGATGTAAAAAGGTAAACGGATCTTCAACTAAGATTAAATTTTGTATGCATGGCGATTCTTTTATAGAAAGTGCTTAAATACGAAAGGTGTCTTGGGTGTCTTCGCGATGCTAAGTACATGGTTTAATAAACATTTTTATTGCTTTTTTTGCAGTTATGTAAAACTTCGTTATTAAATTTCCATTTTTTTTTGTTTTTTTCGTTATTTTTGGTATATAGAAGGGTAGGTAAAAGGAACCTTGTGTTATAATTTAATAAAAACTATTTTAAAAAACTTATAACTTAACAGATACTTATGTTGGGTTCCCTTATGGGAACCTTGTGTTAAGACTCTTGGTTCCTGAGTTTCGGCTTGTATTTTGCCTTTTTACTATTCGGATTACTATTTTGAATTGTATTGTTATTACAACTTTGAGCGAAAACAATGGTTCTAAGTTCTAATTATACGCTCTTCTGGGAGCAAAATATATGGGTAATACAAAAATACTATAAAAATAATTGTTCACGATGCAGTCACAAAAATGGCGATTATATACACCTATATATGTTCCAACATACAACAACATATAGAAATACATATGTAGTTGGTATTGCAAACAAATCGTCAAAATGTTTGTCGCAGCGCAAACAAACTCTGTATATACGATATTTGTGTTTAATTCTGTACACATTAGTTGATAGAACGTAGGACGTTCTAACTCAATTTATCTAACGAATGGCATATATTACTCTGAACAGGTCGCTACCGGGGAAGTCCAAGTTTGCGGGATTCCCGCTCGCTGCTCTGTCAACAGAAAACGGCATTCGACGCCGAGACGCCGACTGGAGCGGACGTCTCATATTTATATTATTAATAAATATGTTAATAATCCAGGTAAGTGGCAGCTACATTATTCATCAAGCAGGTAGCTCAGTTGACACAGCTAGCTATGGATAGTCATGCAAATCCAATCCGGAGATGCGACCGAAATTATCATAATTGTAAGTGAGGTTTTTGTTTCTATACCTGCGGGGGAAGTTTAATCTGAAGTTCGCCCGACACTTTTAGTTTTATATAAAGCCGTCATCGCATTGCCATTTGCAATTCAGATTCTGGGAAAAGGCGGAGATCCGTTCCGCAACAACTTTTGCTGTGGATTTGTTTGAAAAATACACAGGTTTCGTCTTTTTCGGTCGACGAAGCTTTTTAGAGTTATTCAAATTGAATAATCTTTTACGTAATGTGAACGCGAAAAGTTTGCTGCCCGTGAATTGATTAAAAGTAGCGTCGCGTCCCGGAAGAAGTTTTACAGCTGAAACCGAGCGCACGCTACGCATGTTTTTTTTATACATACATACATATGTAAATTCTTTTTGAATTAATTTTCAGGTTGAGAGAATGTTTAGAGAATGCTGTAGTTTTCAACTTTGTAAAAAGGAAACTTGGAAGATAATTTTAATTACGTTTTAGTCAAAAGAAAAGCAAGGATGTATATGTAACGTTTACTTTATGCTTCCAACAAAAAATATTTCTTTATTTTTTTTATATAAACTACATAATTTTTGTTGTCTATATAAAATAATAATTTTTATTGAGATTTTAATGTATGTATGAAGTTAATATATATTATTATATCGCTAAAACATTCTAAGTTCAACTATATAAAACAATGAAAGAGATTAAACGTCACACTTTTTTTTTAATTTGTCAATTTTGTTTTCTAAGCATAACTATCTATATCTATAAAGTATATTAAAATAAAATATTAAGAAATACCATTTTCTCTTATAAAATCTTTATTTTCATCTATCTCAATTAAAATTATTAAAATTATTCTTAAAAATTACTTTTTACCACAGCTTAAGTAAAAAAAAATCCGCCTCACGAATAACCTATTTTAAAGAAACAGCAGCTTTATATTCACATTTTTTCCCACAGATAAAATAAAAATAGGTTATCTGTATAACAGCTGTCAAGTATATCGCCATATCGTTCTGACGTCCATGTGTTGGAGACATTTTGCAAACGATAAGAGGCCAGCTTATTAAGGTAGCATGCAAATTTCCACGATAGCGTCGGACTTGAAGAATATTGTAGCGCTGATTTACATTTCATTTTACATTTTCATTAAAAATTCTATTAAAAATAATTTAACTTTTTTATTCTGTACATTGCAGATTGCAGTTGTGAACGTGAAAATAGCAAAAGTTTTTAAATATTCAAGCAAAACTTACAATTTGATAATAAATATTGTATATTTATCAAAAAATAACACGACATGGAATAGTGGCCTGAACTACATATTTTTGAAAGGTTTTATTTTTTCAAAGAGAACTTAGGAACCTAGTATTAAGACAGTTAATTCCTGTTAAAATATTTGCGTTCTCTATTTTTAACGAAGAATTCGTTGGCGTAAGGCGTTGATTCTCGCGTCTATAGTCGCACACTTATGTCCCTGCGTCACGACAGTCATATGTTTAAATCTCTCTACAGAGAATCTACACTAGATTTTCTCCAATAGTTCCACAATATATGGATATAATATCATTATATAGCGTCTGCCTTAACTTTTCAAGATATCTTTTATATGTTCTAAATTAATACCTATTATCCTTCATATTCTCTCTAAATTAAATTAAAATAACATTAAATAATGTACGATCCACAGGAGACACCAAAATGACATAAAAAAATGAGAACAACTTAATTTAAAACGCTTTCAACATTTACGTAACAACAAAAACATCTAAAACCAGTCAAAAACCAATAAATTCGATTTAGAATCACATATTTCGATGTTTTTCTTGCATTTTTACGACAAGATTACAACGTCAAACGTTTACCAATATTATATCGCCAGCTTTATAGCGTCATCATACTGTAAATACGTACAGGGTGTTGAATTGGGCTCTTGAATCGTAAATGCCACCGAATTGCTTCGGATCTCGATCTGTTTTATGAAATTGTTGAGTTTATAGCTATATAATATTTTATTTATGTATATATGTTTTGGAAAATTGGTAACTTTTTTTAAGGTTTACCTTTTTTTTTATTTATCTTTAGCTTGCACAAGTTAAAAAAACAAAGAAATACAATACAAAATTGTAGTATATCTTAATATAAAATAAATAAAAATACATATTCTTTAATAACAGGGAGAAAGTAGTTCATTTTACCTGAAATACGCTAATATCACTATAAACTATATAATTGTATATATTCATGATATAATTTAAAATAAATATATATTAACAGTTTATCTTTGGATAGACCCAAGGAAATTCTAGAGAAGAAATTTAAAAAATCCTCGCTCGCACGCCTGCCAATCAAAGCTTGGGGTCGGTTATTTCCGTTCGGTTACGGCACCCGCGATTTTTTCCCCCTGACATGGACAAACTTGGCACATTCATCACTATGCAGAGTTACTGTGGTATAGACTTGGCAAAGAAAATTATTGTTTCTTTTTGATGACAAGGTATAACATTTTTATCGTAATGTGATTTTAACTTATGCCTAGTAGGAACTTTTTAATTTATTCACATATTTTTTTATTTTGTTTTTTTTTTACGTTATTTTGTCTCATCTTATCGATACTTTGTCTCATTTTCTTTAAAAAAATTGTTTGGAAATTATATAAAGAAAACGTTTTCTAATGCATACGTATATTTTTTATAAATATTTCTGCCATAAAATAAAAACAAAAAAGATATTGGCTATAAAGCTGAAGAGTAAGCTCAGATAAACGTCCTAATCTTAGGAACGATTGGCTTAAATTGTAATTTCAATTTAGCGTAGGCAGAGAGAATTTGGGAATCTAGTGCTAAGACACACCATCCCATACATTCCGCCATATTCAAGGCATAGAGTGTAGAGTGGCGGATCTAAACACCGTTTACAATTATAGTAAATAATATATTTACGAGTTTTTAGTATTTTGCCGCTTCTAAGATCCGTATATAGCTCTGCATCACAACGGAAATTTTAGCAAATGAGAGGCGTAAAGTCGAAGAGGCGCTGAAATATTAGAAAGTGGCGCTTGCATAAGGAAAGCTATTCATTTTGTTTCAGTTTTTACACGTAATGGATTGAAGGTTTAGTTATATGTGAAATAATACTGTATATTTATTTATTCAGTAGGAAACTTCAGCGGTGTATGTTAGGGTGTATTTTTAATATTTGTAAGTTTATGGGAAGTATGAGAGAAAAATTTAGACCTGAGATTGAATTGAGATTGTGGCACGAATAACGGTGCAACTGTTAACGCAGTGATATTGGGTTCGTTTTCTACTCGAGAAAATGAATATTTAATGTTTTCATTTGCTCGCTCTGGTAACGAGACATTAAGTGTTTCTGAGCTTCAATATATAATGTATTGAAAAATGAAAAATTCGGTACATATTGGGGAACAGAGAGTCTAAGCTAGTTTAGGTTTCCATGCTATCTCTGCATAAACTACCATATGCGTTAAATATACATAAAAGGGTAAAATAATGTTTTAAATTAAGAGAAACATTGCTTAATGTCGTAGTGCCATGGATTTGATAACCATCAGAAAAAGGATTTTATTAACAATTTCATTTCGTCGTTCTGGTCGACAGAATTCGGTGTGCAGTTTAGCCATTCACCACGCAAGGTCTCCAAAGTCGTGAAGAACTAGATCACCTGAGGTGATTGGGTATCAAGCGGGAAAAAGAGTGAATCTGCTATTTTCAAAATTAACTAATAAGAGCCTATTGTACTATAGGGTCACAAGCATGTGACTGTAAACGTAACAGGTTGTCAGTTCGATCTCTACTTGAGGAAATTAAATATTTCATATTTTTAAAGTAATTATTTAATGTTTTCATTTCTTCACTTCGGAAATAAGGAAGTGTGGTGTTTGGTTGCGTCATTCAAAACGCAGTGCCTCATATTCGGTGGAAAGTGAGGAACAGAACGGAGTGTCCTGACACTGGAATCCAAAATATCCTTTGCCTATCCTGCTACAGAGTCAAGCTTAATGAATGAAGAAAAATTAATGATTATTTCAAGTTTCATAAACATTTATATTGAAAGAGAAATTAAACAAATTACACTACACAAATGAAATATGTTAAATAAAACACAAATAGAGGGTTTGTCAAAAACAAATTACCCTTCAAAACTTGTGTTTAAACTCAGAAGGTAAACCGGCTAAATTCAAAAGAATCGAGAACATTGGAAATCCCTAACAAGTTGTTTGGGAATGTTTTTGCATAAGCAAAGTTTTAATTGGCGGATTAATACGCCGACCGATAATAAAGCCTAAAGATAAAAACATACGTATGGATTTAATGTTTTTGAACACTCGTTTTTATATGGACTTTTGTAAATTTAAATTTATTGTTATATTTTAGCCACATTATATAAAATCATTTAACTTTTTGGCTTCATCCTGTTATGTCCCAGATAAGGATTTGGGACATAACAGGGTAGGCACACAGTAGACAGAGGGAACCTGGGAACCTAATGTTAAGATAAACTTTTCTTAATAAGAACATATTAACTATTTAGCTCCTTCATGCAATGTTTCGTAAAGAAGAGGGATAGTAGGCGTAGTGGATGAGATACAACATAAAGTTAAAAAAAAAAGGTATAAAGTATAGCTAACTACACATACAACTCTGAACGAGGACGAAAGTGGAGGAGGCAAGTGTTGTCGACTTAATATTAAAGACATAAATACATATGTATTTCTTATTGCCGTTCTTATTCTTTTGTAATTACTGAGTTTCACGCTGTATCGCGCACATAGCAGGGTAAGGAGAGAGAACCTGGAAACCTAGTGTTAAGACACTCCGTTCCACTTGCGTTCCCCGCTTTCCGACGAATTATAATATTACTGCAAATCATTTAAATTGAGATCCAATGTTTTATCTTCAGTTTACCTTATCTCTAGAATACACGTAGATTTGAAGCTTACCTGTAAAAAAATAAAAATTTATTAATAAAATAAATAAATATATTAATGTTAAGCCCAATAGTGGCGCAGTGGTATAGGCGATTGACTGTAAACGCGACAGGCTGTGGATTCGATTATAACTAGAGGATATTATATATTTAATATTACTTTTTCCTAGCTTTGGCATCAAGATAAAGTACGGCATAGAATTCTGCCACTTATGGGGAAAGTGGAAAATGGAATTAATGAAAATGGAGTGTCTTGAACACTATGTTTCCAGGTTCCTTTTGGTTAAAATGTTATGTACAATGTTGTTATTAAATATTAATCAAGTATATAGAATGGAGGCCTGTCGTGGCACAGCGGCACAAGCGTGTGACTGTCACCGATAGGTTGTGGGTTTGATTCCCACTCGAGGAATTGTAATATTTAATATTTTCAATTTAAATATTTAATGTTTTCATTTCTTCGCTCTGGTAATAAGGCAAAGCGCGGCGTTGAATTCCGCCACTCAACACGCGATGCCTTAAATTCGGCGGAAAGTGGGGAACGGAAAGTGGAACGGGGTGTCTTAACACTAGGTTCCCAGGTTCCCTCAGCCTACGCTGCCTTGTGCGGGATCTAGCGTGAAGCTATTTATAGATGTAAGTAGGTATATAGAAAAGACAATATTTTAAAATGAAATGTAACCTCTGAGAAACCGTCTTATTTTTTAATTGACTAGAGTGCTTGGTTTTTATGAGGCACGTATTAGAATCAAGCTACGTTTACTTTTTATGTTTCTTAATATTTTTCATATATATGTATGTAATTTATATTCTTTTTATAATCAAAAGTATTATAATAATTTTGAGCAATTTAGTATCCTTAAAATAAAAATAATAACTTAACTTAAAAAAAATATTTGGCATTTTGGATTTGAATCTATAATCCTTGTATTTTTTTATAAATATTCTAACCTTAGAAGGATTGAAACCCGCGCTTCTGTGATACTGTCCAAGACGTTAGACCACTAAGCCATAGGATCTTATTAAGCTATTTTAAAATCATTATAGGCTTGTTAAATATATATCATGTTAGCATTACGGAGAGAGTTTTTATATATAAATTTTATAACTTCGATGGTTTAAATTTTTTATAAACTACAAGATCAAATAAAAATACCCTAAGCCGAAGTCTATTAAAAAGAAATTGCATTGAACAATATTTTTAGACATTTCAGTTAGTTTTTCTAACAGAACAGCCATTTGTTTGACAATTCATTAGATTTTACGACTGTTGAAGGTGAACTTAAGAAAAGTTTTATCGTTTCTTTCACCTTTGAAAGCTAGACAGAAGTTATATTAGATCAATATTATCAAAGCTTATGTATTTTATAGCTTTCTCTTTTTTTGTAAGACAATTCTCCATTTTTAAAACGAGTTTTCAATACAGGACGTTTTAAATCAGAACTTAACGCCGCCTTTCTCTTAACAAAGTAAAGAAATAAGAAAAGCCTTCAACAAACGAGAATCGAAGCCATGTCAAATGGCCTTATAAAAACTTACCCTTACTTTATTATATTATGAGAGATCAGAATAAATATTTTCAAGCAAGTCTTATAGTAGTCGGATCGTTTTTCTCAGCGTTTTGAGGCGTCTGTTATTGTAAGACGCCACCGTCTGTTTACATTCTATCAGTTTGTATGTGAATTTTCAGCGTGGTATTATCTAAAACTTTATTTTGGTTGAAACGTTTAGTACGCATTTTGAAATTCATATATAAAATCCTGTCGTGGCGCAGCGGCACAAGCGTGTGACTGTAACCGACCGGTTCTGGGTTCGATCCCCAGTCGAGGAAATGTAACATTTAATATTTTCGGCATTGAGTTCCGCCACTCAACACGCAATGCCTCAAATTCGGCGGAAAGTGGGGAACATAAGTGGAACGGAGTGTCTTAACACTAGGTTCCCGGGTTCCATCTGCCTACTCTGCCTCGTGCGGGATACAGCGTGAAGCTAAAAAAAAAATTATAATTTGTTTTGTGGTTTAACGCTATTTTATTTTGTCACAAAGTTCTCTTGTTAGAGTCGTGTTATAGTAGTGAGTTCAATTACAACTTGGGGAAATTAGATTTTTAATATTTTTATTTCATCACTCTGGTAACCAGGTAAGGCGTGCTATTGAGTTACACAATTTGTTTTTCATCTTATGTGATGTAATTCGACGGAAAGAGGGATTTTTTTGTGAAGAACAAGGCTTTTAATTGAAGCAATATGCACAAATAATGGTTTATTCTCAGGTGGTTTCAAAGAGAAATTTGAACACAGTGGAAACTAGTAAAAATCTCCTTATAGATGTTGTAATAACATAAGAAACCAATATATAAGAATTTTGATGTAGTAGCTGGATCATATGGCTTAAAAGATAACCGTTTTAAAGTTTTCTATAATTGTTTTTGTTTAAGAAGAAAAACTTATGAAATGAAAATTGTTTCTTTCATTTCCCCCAATGAGAAACGAATCCATTACAGTCGCGCTTACATTCGGATACCTTACCACTAAGCCACGACGAATTACACAACCAAAATTATTTGTAAGATTTGTATCATGAACAAAACGACCAAATATTAAGATCGATGCACAAGCAATAATTAATAATTTACTTTAAATTAAGCTATAAATTAATATACAAAAAAGAATCGATAGTACATCGATGTGAAAAAAATCGATCAAGTGCGAGTCGGATTCACACACCATTGGTTCCGCGCCCATTTAAATATGAAATGAACTGAAATTTCTAAATATTAATTCCTACAAAATACTTTACTTTTTGGATTGTCTCCTTTATATGGAATTCAAGTTCTCACGACGCGTCAAATTTCCTACCTGTAGGTCCACGGGATGTACTCTATTGGTGTTGATTACGTTTTTCTGAATTTTATTTAAACTTCGTCATTTCTAATGATAATCAGAAAAAAGTAAAAAAAAGGTAAAGGTATCTTAGAAGTGATATTTTTTTCTGTAATCAGAATGATAGACGAATATTGTAGTAGTATTTAATTATTGTGGTATGTTTCTTCGCTCTGGTAACAAGGCAAAGAACAGCGTTTAGCTCAGCCACTCAACACGCAATGTCTGAAATTTGAAAAGTGAAGAAGGGAATAGAATGTCTTAAGAAACTTCAGAATCTATCTATCTGATAGATTCAGAAGTTCCCGTCTTCTACCTTGCCATATGAGGGTTGCAGCGAGAAAAAGAAACCAGTGATCATATAAGCATTCCATTTTTATTTATAGCAGTACGGAACCCTAAAAAAACACAACGGCGGCAATAATTCGTCGTGCCAATGAGGCGGGCCGGTTAATGTTTCGAAAGACCGTTAATTTCGTTAATTGGAGTATTCATATTATAAATTTGTGAGATTAAGCGTTGTAAGCTAGAGTACAACGGAATATGCACCTTGTATATATAGTGCATACATGTTCATACAAAAAAATGTACTATAGTCTCGCATTTGTAAGGAAATTTAGACTTTATTATTAGGTATTAAGGTTCTTTTTCGGTTTAGGGTTAATACATGACTATTAATAAATCTTGTGTGTCTGTCTTTTTGTTTTATCAACTATCCTTTTAAGTGGCAAACGAATGTTATTTAGGGATTTTGTTCCAGAGATTGTTTGAAATCATTTTAGGTAACGCATGATGCATTTTTACAATTATGGTATCAGCCAAAGCAATTTTAATGTTACGAGAAGAGACCATCTAGCCATAGCTGGGTGTTTGATCTAGACTCTCTCTAGGCTCACAAGCGAGAGGGTTGTGGGTTCGATTTTTTTATTTCTCTATCCAGTAAAAAATAAATATTAAGTTATCGAGCTCAATACGCAATGCCTTCTTTTTTTAAATAATACTCTTAGGACCTAAACTGGCAATGGGATATGGCTTGACTAACGTAAAAAAAATAACTTTTTTATTTATACAGATGACATTTTTTTTAGCTTCACGCGGTTTACGCAAATGGCAAGGTAGGCGTAGGTATTTTGGTGAGCTAGCAATAAAAAACTTCATTCCGTTCCCTACTTTCCGCTTAATTTAAGGCATTGTGTGTTGAGTGGCGGATTTCAAGGTATTCAAGTTTCGCGCTTTGCATCGTTACCAGAGCAAGGAGATAACAATATTAAAATTTCATAATTTCAAGTGGGGATCGAACCCAAAATTTGTCGTTTTATCAATGGCACGCTTGTGATGGCCTCCTTTTTCATTTTATAGCAACAAATTTTATTTATTACATTTACAACACTAGCATGACGAAAATGTAATTTAATAATAAATATATTTCACACTAGCAAAATATATGTTTGCAACACAGCGTTAGGGGCGCTTTAGATCGTTCCGAGACGAAATTCCGATACTCTGTCGAAATAAATATTCTCTGTTGACGTTAGAGAAATAATATTTGCTACCCCAATATTCACACTTGCACCAAAAAGGAACAAGACTAGGTCAGAAAAAATAAAAAAATGCGCCATCAAAATAATACTTGCAATATATATTCGTATACGAGGGGAGGTTCGGCCAAAAAGGATAAACACGTTAAAGGGTGCCTGTTGACTGTTCGCTATCCACAAAGAAAACACTTATGATTGTACGTGATGGGGAGGGCGGGGTTAGAAGTCAATCGAAATTTTCGCAAATATTTCTTATGTGCAAGGAACGCAGCGAATGTAAAGTTTATGTAAAATTGTATGTTCTTGTAATATTGTTGGGAAAAAATGAAGGGATGATAGAAGATTGCTTTTTTTATTTCACATCTAGATTGTATGAGACAAATTGAGATTTACAATAAAACGACGTCTCTTCAGGCTAATGAAAAAATAGTAAGCCAATACGGAGTTAAATTCCAAAAAAAAAAATTGCGTGCTTTTAAATATTTTTTTAGCTTCACGCTTTATCCCGCACATGACAGGGTGAAAAAAAAAAGTTAAAACACTTCATACTCCATTTACCATTTGAGGCATCGCGTGTTGAATTTTGGAACTCAACGCTGCGCTATACCTTGTTACTAGAGAGAAGAAATGAAAATATTAAATATTTCATTTCCTCGAGTAGGGATCGAACCCACAATCTATCACATTAACAGTCGCAATCTTATACCGTTAAGCCATGACAGGCCCAAACATATTTTATAGGGACTTATTTGAGAAAATATTAAGAAAATTCTTACACTTTCCCAACATGAGCAATATTACAGTACTATTCTCATACTAATTGCCTTTTATTCTCGTCCCCTTTTAATAAACAAAAGTAATACAATTGTACCCCCAGTATGAAACGCAGTTACGGAGCCATAAAGTCAAACGTTGCTTAGACGTAGAGATGAAAATATTAAACATTTCGTGAAGGAAGACATAGACTAATTTTGTAATAGAATTGCAGCTTGTTAGCGCGACGCGCTCCGAATACATGCTCGTACGTGGTTGTCGATGGACTTTGTGGTGCTACTGTCGGCGATTTATTGAGCGAATTATTTTTTCAGCTTCATGCTATATTCCGCATATGGCAAGGTAGGCAGAGAGAATCTGGGCACCCAGTGTTAGGACACTCCCTTTCGTTTTTCATTTTCCGCTGAATTTGCGGCATTACTTGTTGAGTGGTGAAACTCAACACCATTTATATTTTTAATATATTTCAAAAGTGTAATATTTTTAAAATTGGATCATCTTCATTTCAATCTAATGTTGTAGGAATACCTTTATACTGTGTAAAAATTAAAGTAAATTTACATTATTATCGTTTTAATTTTATATGCGTGTTAAATTTTAAGCTTATATCTAAATACAATATTTCATACATAAAATGTTTAATAAAAGTATTATCTAAATGCCCACAGCTCACAATGAGGCCACAATTCATCATCGCGCACGTTCCTCGCCAGGGGCGTCGTGGATTAAGCGGATTGCAGGCGTGGATACATGATGTTTTTGGTTGTCAACAATTACAACTATTAACACGTGTTATATATTATAGTTATTTTTAACTTAACGCTGTTTCTGCTCTCCACGCACGTCTAGACATTGGGTGTTGTGTTGCGGAACTTATTGCGCTTTTCACTGTTACCAGACCCAAGAAATGAAAACATTAAATATAAAATTTGAAAATATGAAATATTTCATTTTCTAGAGCAGATATCAAACTCAAAAACTGCCGCAGATATAGTCACACGCTAGTATCTTCTCTTCACGACTTGCCTCAATATTAAATGTTTAGGCAAAATATTATATTATTTTATAATAAATATAAAAGTAAGCTTTCCCAAATATATATTTACGACAAAAAATCCAATAACCAGGTCCTTCAAAACTGCAAAGTCCATAACAAAATATAGCAAACGTTTTAACGATAATTCTTTGTAATATGATTTGTTTCTTACTAAATTCCGTTCCCACTTTGATCTCATAATTTAAGCTCGTTTAGTACTATTCGTCTCAAGTAATCCAATTTGCGTTAAACACTTTTGAAAAACTTTCAAGCAGAACTCCTTAACGGTGCTTTAAATGCTACTTCGATTCCGGAGCTTTTCCATATTTTAATAAAATCTACGTTTCTTCGGTCTTGAAACGATGTTTATGTTATTGATTGCACCCTCTTGCCTTACTTTTGCTGTACACTCGTAACATTTACTGCTTTTGTGAACTGTTAAATGAGAATAATTTGAGTTTTTGCATAGAAATAAATATATTGGTGGGTTTATATTCTGTAATAATTTTTTAGTAATTTTTTTTAAGTTTCACAGTGTGTTGGGAACATGGGAACCTACGGTTGAAATACTCCATCTCTCCATCCATTAAGACACTTCCGTATCCCACCTTCCGCCGAATTAGCGGAACCTTTTTTGTGATTTTTTTCGTATATAAAGTGATTTCATTTACATTGTTAATTATAATATTATTTTTTCATAGATATATATCTATTAAATGTTTTTTACTGTTACCATAACTATATAAAACAATAACGCATGTTGTGTCTTCAAAAAACATATTAAAAATGCAATCATGTGTCTTAATATTACTTGTATATTGTATACTGTATTTTCATTGTAATGTGTTTTGTAGACCAATAAACAGAAAACAAAATTACGATGCCTTGCTTTGTTACCAGAGCGAAGTGAAATGAGAATATTAAATATTCAAAATTCTCGAGTGGGATCGAACCCACAACCTGTCGCGCTTACAGCTGCGGACAGTCCTCTACTTAGCAATATGTTATTTATTTAGAATGTGTTACAATGTCGAAAAAAAGGAATATTAGTGTATTTATACTTCAATATAGATAACAATTTAATAAACTATACATTTACCAAATTTACAGAAGAATTGTTTTTTAGGAAAAGGCATTAAATAAATAATGTGTGTGTATTAGGCCTTTGTCGTTGTGAAATGTGAAGATAATTATGTTACTTTAAAGGTTTAAATCCGTTTAAAATTCTTATTCAAATATTATTAAAATTAATTTGTGTTTGTAATTATTTTTTTCTTAGGCTTTTACAGTAAGTACATCACATATATCAAAGTAGACTGACCAGACAGTCCGTTTCCTACTTCATCCGAAAAAAATAACGATTTGAGTCGCGGAACCTAATGTCAATTTTGCGCAAAAACAAGCGTGTGACTTCGGTATAAATATTTTAGATTTTTATTTTTCAGCTCTGGTAAAGAGATAGCTCCGTCACTTAACACATATAATATTAAAAGAATTGTGCAGAAAGTAGGGAACAAAATTTCACATTAAGTTCCCAGGTTACTTCTTTCTATCATGATATATACAGGATAAAGCGTAAATAAAAAGAAATTATATAGGACAAATGTAGAAAAATATGAACCAGCACTCATGATAACCATGTAAAGAAAAAATACTAAATGGCAAAAAACAGATTAAAAAAATAAATCAAGTTAAACCATTACTTAGTTAAAAATAAAAAATATAGTTATTTTAACCGTAATTTTAATTTTTTAATGAGCTGAGGAAAACGATTAACGACGTGACTCAGTTACGTTGAATTAAGTATATTTATTTATAAACGTGGCCAGAAGTGTACTTAAGGCATGCCATAAATCGTGGCCTACAACCATTTTGTTAGAGCTTGAACGTTTTTTATCATCGAACAATTTTATCACTGCGAGTCACGATACAAGGTCACTTTCTATATAATTATTTTTTAGTAGTAATTATTTTGTGTTGAGGACATTTTGAAAGTAATTAATTATAATGAGGTTTCGGTATTTTTTATATGGCAGGATAATGAGAAGGAACATGGGAACCTATTGTTTAGATACTCTATCCCATTCTCCATTTTTCACCAAATTTGAGCACTTGAGTGACGAAACTCGACGCCGCGCTTTGCTATGTTATCAGAGCAAAGAAATTAGTATATAAAATATTTTCAATCGAAGCTACAACCTGCTGCGCCCACCGTCGCACGTTTTTCCCTGCGCCACGATAAGCCTTGAGTAGCCAAGGCATTTTAGTAGTCATTATTTTAATTGTTAAGAGAATTTTGAAAGTAATAAATTAAATTGTGTAAAAAAGTTAAAAAGCTGGTATCAGATTTATTATTTTTGTGATTAAACTTATATTATTTACTTACAATATCAATATAATAGTCTCATACTAAATATATATAACACGATATTTTCTCTTTTTTATTTCACCTTGTATCCCGTACTTAGCACTATATGCAGAGGGAACCCGGGAACCTATTTTTAAGACACTTTGTTCCCATTTAAAGATTTAAATTTCAAACTTTATAGACACATTGCCAATTGTGTGGCGGAGCTCAACACCGCAAACCATTTAGATATTGCAATTTAGACTTCCTTTATAAATTTTCATACAAGCTTCGTTGATTTTTTTCATTATCATACAAAAATGGACAAAATATAGAACAAAGGCACTCGCTTTGAATTCCGTCACAAAATGAGTTGCAGTGATCATTATACATTCATAGACGACTGACTGCGAAAGAATCTTTCGGCTTTTCCATACTTTCTCGAGTAATTTTCAAAAGTGTTCACGCTTTAAGAAGCTACCGCAGCGTAATAATATAATGGTCGGTGCCTTAAAGCCTGCGGAAAGTCGCGTTTTACGGTATCAAGTATTTGAGATAGTTCTTTCACTTTATGTAAAAGATACTTTGGTGTTTCAATAACGTTTCAAATTTCTTGTGTGAAATACAAAATACATCTTTTCGCTTTAAGTTTGAATTTTGAATGCAAGTTGTTTTGTGTAGTGTTAGTTTTTGAGACGTTCAAATGAATTTGATTGAAGTTTTTGTTATTTAATTAAGCTTTTTAATTGTACTTAATATAGTAATAATATGAACATACTATACTTGCAAATATTTTTGAATTAAGAACGGAAAAGGAACCGGCCGTACAAAAATTTTATCAAAGCAATTTTAATTAAAAAAGTAATGAGTCAAATAATTTTTTAGTAGTCCAATTTACGGCATATTTGTTTAAAAGCGTGACCTAAACGAATGCAATTTCAGTGCCTCCCCTTATTTACACGCGCAATAACTTAGAATTACGAAATGAAAGCTGAAGCCGCTAATAATAATACACGAAAACATTATCCCAAGTTCCCATTACCAAGCGTTTTACTCCTCACGGATAAATTACAACGTTATGAATAAATTTCACATAAAACTTGAAACTGCACCTTTGCGAGGTGAAAGAGACAAGCTTATACAAACTGTGGGCAGAGAGACAGAATGGGGAGACGTGGCAAGTCGTAATCCGAAAATTTCATTAAGAAGTCTGGCGATTCGAACTGTTCCCTGATATCTAGAAAATTCGGCCCTCCTTATTAAGACGCGGCGAAATTTCTTCCATTCGGTGGAAGATTTTAATACAGTCCCGCTTTAAGAGTGCAATTATGCGAGATATCGATGAAGTTTGCACCGTTTCTCGATTCCGATGAGTCGTTAGTACTTGATTAGTAAGTTCTTTTAGCGTATTTCTGTTCTATTTTCTTAGTGTTGAATATTTGAGCTGAAACTTTTGTATAACGAATACCGTACGGTTTTACATACCACAGTATTATTTTTATTACTTATATATGTAGTTTGTTTTTATTTTGGGTTATACTCTTTTAATAATATTAACTTAGCTTCACGCTGTATCCTTAGTTGGGTAGCCAGAAAGAGCGGAGCGCCTCTCAGTTTCAGCATACTTTTTCGCCTCGCCCACTGACATCAACCTCTATATACTAGCCCTTCGGGGGTCCTCATGCTTATTATGTGACCTTTGTCTAGAATAATAGATATCTCTGGTCTCGCCCTTCCTTTTTATAACTCACTTTTTGTTCATAAATCTTTTAATGTATTGTTTTTTGTTTAAAATGATTAAAACAACACAAAAAAAAACTGTATACATTATATTGTTCCATATTAAAATTTGGAAACAAAGCCAACTCTTTATTTTTAAGCTGAACGTTCAAACATAAAAAGGCCTTGTGGAGGATTGATGATTTGCAAAAACACGACACGCTCTAATTACTCCAAGTAAAAATCTTAATAAAAATTCACTACACTAAAAGCGCTTAATCACTCAATTCCTATGAAAAATAATTATGTAATGTAACACACCTCCATTAATTACACTCATAAAGCAAAAATTTTTTCGGTTAATCAAAAAACCTGTCGGGAATTTCGAGGGTTCTTTTGTCCCCAACCTCCCCATCATTAGCAGCCGCAGAAATTGCACCCGACTTTACCAAAGTTGATTTCAGTCGAATTTAATTCAATTTACAATTAAAACGCTCTCTGTTCTGTTTATATTTTTTATTTCTAATTTGGCCAATGAGTTCTGATGGGACGAAGTACTGTGAGCAGAAAATTCATTACGTCCGAAAGATTTTTAATTCATGAATGTAATTTTGTTTTCTCGCTCCTATTTCGTTTTTAGAAATTTCAAAAGGTTGATGTATTTATTAATTATTTATTAAAATAATATTGCTTGTACCTTTTTACGTACGCCGAATTATATTTGTCCCGTTTTAGAATAATTTAAGACAAAACAGTATTACAACATTATATGCGTCTTCGTGTCACAATATTGGAACAGATAGCAGAAAAGCGTCTGCCAAATTAAGAAAAAAGCGTAAATACATATTTTTTGACTAAAATAAAATACTTAATATTTTTATTTTTATGGTCTGGCAACACAGCACGTTGCGTTTCACCAATCAACACGCAAAGCTTCAAAATCAATGGAAAGTGGGGAACAGCAGTGTCCTTATGGGAACACTAAGACACTCCATTCCCATTAGGACACTGCTGTTATACTACACTTGGGTTACTCTTGTTAACCCAAGATCACTATGCCTACTCTTCACAGCTCTAGACGCCTCGAAAAAAAATTCAATATCAAAATGCGTACACACGGCCACACTTACATCCTATTAACAAAATTATCATATCAAACGCAACCGAAGCGTTCACCGTGTAAAAAAAGAAACAATTTAAAACCTTTCATCCCCTTATTAGAACGAAGGGGTTAGATCGGGTGATTATTTGTTAATCTGTCGACCGATTTACAACTTTCATTCCTTGTTCATACGTCACATTGATATGCATTATTTAGTTTGGTTTCTCTACCAAGCTTTTGCCAATAGAAAGGTTTAACTATTTAAATATATTTATGTGGATACGAAATCAAAGGTCGGGGTGCGGTCGCATCTGTTAATTTTTGGACAATTTATCGAGTGTGAGCTAATCTTGGTGGTTTTATACTATTAAGGATCACTTTGAAGTTGATGGAAAAGAAATTGTTTAATAGTTTTTTTTGCAATTTCCTGCACGCCCCTGTCTTTTTGTTATTGAAAGTTTGGTATTGTGGGCTGGTTTTTAATAGGCTTTTATGCAAACTACATGAAATCATTGATGGATTTTTTTAAAACGAATCGAAATAAAGTAGTTAGTATTATCAAATGTTTACTTGAATATCTTATGTACATGGAAAATCTCGGAAGTTTTTCGTTTCTAAAGTAATTTTAGGAAATCCTTTAATATTTTAAACTGCACGTTGCACTGCACTGCACGTTGTCTGTAATTTAGATAACTTTCAACCAATAAGTAGTAAGCACGGCAGGTGGTGGGTTCGAACCCCACTATAGGAAGGAAAAAACCAGCAGGTTCCTAAATTCCCTCAGGTCTGATATATGCGGGGTACAGCGTGAAGTTAAGAAAAAGGTTATTGTAAACCTCGATAACTTAAACTGAACTCATGATCCATAAATCGTTGGTGTGAGCATTCGGGATGATTTTTCAAGTAAAACCGTAGGGCGTGCGCGCGACATAAACGCAACAATTAATTTAGCTAGCTTCTCTTTTAAGAGCTTGGTCTAAAATGTAAGTGAATTGTTGTTTACATAGATTTAGATTCTTTTTTTTATTAATAATATAAATTCTTTATTTTGGCATACTTACTTAATCAATTATAATTATCTTTATTCTTAAGTAAATTAAAGGTTTTGTTTTTTGTTACTTTTTTAAGCTTCCTGCTGTATCCTGTGGTTCCCGAGCAAACCTGTTTCTAATAAAACACAACCGAAGCGTTCATAATCGCCCGCTTATGCCCTGGACTACGCGAAAACATGAATTTGGGATTTTTTATAAACTTTGCATAAAAATTATTAAGAATATAATTTTTATTTTTATTTTAGCTTCACACTTTTTATTTCAGCTTTTATTTAAGTCACTCCGTTCCACTTCCGTTCCCCACTTTCCGCTGGAACAAATTCCTCAAAAGGCATTGAATGTTGAGTGGCGGGAATGGGGATCGAACCCAGAACCTGGCGGTTACAGTCACTCCTTGTGCCGCTGAGGCACGACAGGCCTCATTAAGAATATAAAAGAATAAGTAATAGATTAAAACGCTAATTTCTTATAACTCACACAGCCTTATGTAAACTGGAGCAAAACGGTGAGACATTAATCTTTAGTTCGGGAAAGTATTGTATAGATATAAGTTCTGTATCCGACTTGGTTAGCAAATCACAAGGGGAGCAAGTTGGCTTGTTTTGGTTCTTCGATCTCGGTGTATGTAGTTAAAACAAATTCATAAATATATTATAGTTATATTATGTATAAAATTTTGAATATAATTTGGATAGTAGTAAATATAAATATATATATTTTTTAATTTAGTTGGAACAAAATTTGTACTATATCATTATGCAATTTTCGATCGTATTATTATTTTTATGGCAACACTTTATATATTTTTTAGCTTCACACTGAATTTGAGGGACTGCATTTCAGTGGCGGATCTCAACATCGTACTTTGCCTTTTTACCAGAAAAAAGAAATATATTATACGTTTCATTTCCTCGAGTGGTAAATGAATCCACAACCTATTAATTTACAGTCGCAAGCTTACACCCCTGCGCTACTACAGACTTATACATACATATACGTACGTATATTCATATAACTAAGTACCTTGTGTATATTTAGCATGTACATGGTACATCCTTTACAAGGACTGTAAGATTAATCAGGCCGCGGTGTGGTTCACATTAGAGAGAATTTCGAACAACATGTGTACATAAATTGTTTTAATGGCCCCCGGCCCGCCCCGGGCCATGATGATTATCAACTTCTTAGTTTTATTTCTGCTACTGTTCACTGTCTTGTGGCACAGGGGTACAAGCGTGTGACTGTGAACGACAGGTTGTGGGTTCGATCCCCACTCAAGGAAATAAAATATTTAATATTTTCGTCCTGTCAGAGGCCTGTCGTGGCGCAGCGTCACAAGCGCTGCCTGTAACCAACAGGTTCTAGGTTCGATCCCCAGTCGAGAAAATGAAATATTTAATATTTTCAATTTAAATATTAAATGTTTTCATTTTTTCGCTCTGGTAATAAGGCAAAAGCGCGGCGTTGAGTTCCGCCACTCAACACGCAATGCCTCAAATTCGGCGGAAAG
>JAXGGP010000021.1:3648758-3659730 GCA_035584415.1 Eueides aliphera
TTAAAAAAAAAACATTAATATACCAATTAGATAGATAATAAATTATTAAAAAAATATTTCCATGTTTTTTTTATGGAAAAGACACGGCAAACGAGCGAGTGGGTAAGTGATCACCGCCGCCCACGAACCCGTGTAGCACCAGAGGAGCTACAGGGGCGTTGCCGGTCTGTAAGGTGAACGGGCACCGGGGCTCGGCATTACCCAATGCGAAACGCAGTGGCCAAAGCTACTACTTAATGCCGGTTTTAAATGCAATGGGGTGGTAACAATCCGGTCGAGCCTGATCCATGTTCCTAAGATTTAAATTATATCAAGTCCTGCCAAAACAAACTTATACAAAAACAAGCAATATGTCGGCTATGAGAATGAAATTATCGAAAATCTTAATGAATATGTATTGTTTTAAGAATTATGTATAGTCACGTACGTGTTGCGTCGTTCGTCGCTCCATAAGATTTATGAGTGTAAAGGAGCAGCGTGCTACGACCTCTAGAGATCTTGTTACTAATTGCGACCTGTCTAAGTAAGAAGTACTACGTAATTGTACATTCGCGTATGAAAGAGAAATGGGTCAGTATCTCTGGTATTATAAATATAAGAGGTTAGAGGCCCACGCTTGGTTGTATATATAAATGTAGAACTTAGAATGTACTTAAATATATGTAAGTATTTTCTTTATAACATTCAAAAATATATATTTCATTTATTTAGTTTTTTTTATTGATTAGAGGCAGAGAGTTGAAAATTTTTTATCGTAAAATTGAAAAAAGGAATTGAGGAAAGGAAATTCAAAAAATATTGTAATACTTAAAACGGTTCTTCATAAGTAATGTGAAGGGTTAAAATGTTGACTTCGAGGTAAATCTTAAATCGTTATGTAAAGTCACGTTCATATGTGTTCAGGCTCTTGACGTTTCATCATATTTATTGCGTAAGGATCGTGAGTAACATACGATTTTTTAAGATTTATATAATACAATATAATTGGAATATCAGGATTTTTTTTAGTTTCTTGCTGTATCCCGCACATAGAAGGGCCAGGGGGCAGAGGGTACTTGGGAACCTAATTTAGCCTATCCCTTTCTTTCCCTACTTGCTGCAGAATTTGAGGCATTTTGTGTTTAATGGCAGAAATCAACGCTGCTTAGCCTTTATACCCGAGCGACAAAATTAAATTATTAAATATACTTTTACTATTTTTAGTGTTATTCCACACTAGGAACGAATAGTTATACTTAAAAATTATATTGAAAATATTAAATATTTGATTTTCTCGAGTTGGGATTAAACTCACAATCTGTCGTTAACGTCACACGCCTGTGACGCCACGGCAGGCCTTCTTATTACCTTCCAAGACTAAAAAACCCTATGCTACTTTAATGACTAAAAATAAAGAATTCTAAGAAATAAATACAGAATTCTTATAAATAAAAAATCCTATAAGTGATAAAAACGCTTGTACATGAATAATGCAAAAAATTACAATGGAACTAAAAATAGGTCACAATGTAACTGGCAATGTTATTGTTATAGTGACTAAGAATAATTTGAATTGGGAATAGCGTGAAAAATGATGCTCCTGAATATTATCACGAGTTGTACTATGTAAGAGAGAAATTAACAATTTAAATAGAACAAAAGATATTAATTTCAAGCTTACATATAGTTTTGTTAAGATTTAAAAAAATGTTCATATATTTATTGTTAGTAGGCACGCCAATGATTCATATTACATACAAAGTTCTCTATGTAATATTACATAAAAGTATATATATCACATCTTGATATCCTCATTCTACGTATTTTCAATAAAAGAAGCTAATTAAAAGGAAACCTCTCAAAACGCCAGATTCAAAGCTTGATTAAATCAACCAAGCATTACTGTTGGCGCAGATAAGATTTCTATTGTGTTCTAGATAAAAGCGACTCATAGTATTCGCTGTGTACAATAGGTACGCTTTTCGATGCACAATGCCATTCCACATTTCATCTCTGAAAACAACAGATCCCACACTTTTATTATGCGTTAAATTGGATCAAGTGCGAACGGTATTTATAATGAAGTAAGACTCGACCGTTTTTTATTAATATAGTTCGTAATACCTTCTCGTCCGAACGCTTATTTCTGCGGACGCCAACCTTTGTTTCTCTTTTTAATTAAAGCTTTCATAAAAATGTTGAAATATTTACTTGTAACTTGAACAATTCCTAAATAAATAATTAGTTAAAATTAAGGGCCTTCCGTGGAATTGTTAATTAGTTCATAATTCTTAAGTCTGTTAATTATTAAGAAAATTTAGGGAGGTCCGTTTTTTTTGTTTTACGTTGTAACCCGTACATAGTAGGCAGAGGAAAACTACAAAAAAGACAAGTCCCTGATGGTAAGTGATTTCTACCGCCCACGACCTCCTGAAGAGCTACAGATGCCTCGTCGGACTGTAAGGTGGAGATGGATGGACATGTCTTTTCACCTTAATTTCGATTTTTTTTTTGCATTTTAAATGGCATGTTTAATGACAGAGCTCGGTGTTTTTTTATTTATTAGAACATAGAAAATTAAGATAATGAATTCAGTCGATTGGGAAACTAAATCATAGCTGTCACGTTTACGGTCAGACCCATTACGCAACGAGTGCTTCTTTCGTTTCGTAGACGCATTATTAATATATATTTTTTTTAGCTTAACGCTGTATCCCGCACAAGACAGGGTAGGCAGAGGGAACCCGGGAACCTGGTGTTAAGACATCCCGTTCCACTTTACGTTCCCCACTTTCCGCCAAATTTGAGGCATTGCATGTTGAGTGGCGGAACTCAACGCCGCGCTTTGCCTTAATTAATATATTTCAAACAGCCAAATTGGTTTTAATATGGTAAATACTGTCTGATTTAACATAGAGCGTGCTTTATAAATGTGTTTCCAAAATTAGAATTGAAAATTCAATATGGAATTCAAAAGGCACTTTCAATATACCTACATATATTACTTATATCATTTTAATGTCTTATGATGGCATATAATTCAAACAAACGTATTTCATTTTTATCTACACAAATATATATATACCTATTCATCTGTAGAAAGCACCACGAGAAAGCGCCTGAAAAAAATTCGTACATACTTCGTAATTTTCCGAGCAACATTTCCCCGTTTCAAATGACGTTAGAACGTTAAGAATGCATAAGCGTTTCCATTTATCTCATTTGAGATAAGAAGATTCTCAGACCAAAGAAAAATGTACAGCGTCACAGTTAATTATCCATTTATTTGTTCAAAAGAATAAAATGTATTATAAAGCTTATATAGATTACTTTTGTTAGACAAAGATTATTCATTTTACATAATATTTAATAGAGTTACAGGTTTGGTTTACATAATTAGAATTTTTCGCGTCTGTTGTGGCGCAGGGGCATAAGCATGTGACTGTAAATGTATTTGTAATTTAAATATTTAATGCTTTAATTTTTCGCTCTGGCAAATCTCGGCATTGAGTTCCACCTTTCAACACGCAATCCCTTAAATTCGGGGGAAAGTGGGAACTGGAACGGAGTGTCGTAACAATAATTTCCAAATTCCTTCTGCCTACCTTGGGGGATACAGCATAAAGCTCAGAATTTTTCAACAGTAGCCTAGTCATACTATATTTGTAATATATATGTATACATAATGTAAAATCTCATTAAACCATTTTGTAAACATTTTGATCCGTATCCCACTTAACTGACAAGAGCTCGCTACGTAAACAAGGCAGTTGAAAACCCATCTATGTATTCATCATAGAGAGAGATATATTTTACATGTATATATAGAATAACACCATAAATCTATTAAGCAGAGCCGTACCAGAATATAAAATGTTCTTGGTGAATTTCTAATGGGATACGCTACGATTAACTTTGAACTTACAATGTATGAATTATCATACATTTGGTATATGTGTGCGTACATTTTTAGAAAAGATCGAATGTTAAGTAATCTCACTTATTTTAGATTGTGATTAATTAAATAAATATTATTCATATTATTTATTTTTTCCAAGAACAATGCACTCATATTTTATTTAAATATCGTTATTAATCTTCGAAGTTTCATTTATATGTAAATTATACGTTCAAGATTGAAAATCAATATATTGGTATATTCTAATAATAATCTTTGTCTTGTTATAAATATTTAATATGTTCATATATGGGCTACCGAATTTGAAGACACAAAGAACAAATAATATGATGAAGGACATTGATAACATCGATATAGTTTTCTTTGGTGAATTTTAGCCAATTTTACCACTTTCACCGATTTAGAGGCAATGTTGTTACCTAAGTCTTGCATAAAGCGAAGAGTTGTTTATTACCCTGTAACCAGAGTAAGGATCGAACGGACAACCGATTGCGTTAACAGAACTCTTGTTCGCGCCACAATAATATAAATTAATAGTCAATTTACTATTATAGTTATATAGGCCTTAATGTCTGTCGTGGTGCAGGGGCACCGCGAGTGGCTGAATACATGACAGGAACGGAGGAACGCAGTGTCTTAACACAAGATTCCCAAGTTCCCTCTGCCTACCCTGCCTCGTGCGGGATACAGCGTGAAGCATAATTTCATTTTTTCGTTCTACTAACAAGGCAAAACGGCGTTGAGTTCTGCTAACCAACACGCAATGCCTCAAATCCGGCGGAAAGAGGGAAACGGAACGTAGAAGTAGAGTAGAGTAGAAGTTACAACTACTGATGTATTATGAAAATCATAATTTATTTCAAACATAAAACACACAGAATCGCTCGCACAAAACATATTTTTCACTATATATCACCGAACTAATTGAAAATGATAAAAGACTTTAGCACGCTCAGCTGCAACAAAGTCGCGCTGAGAGTTAGTACGAATACCTGTAAGATAAGTAGAGATTCATGTTTTATTCATCCCGCCGTCGGTGTTGCCGGTGCGCTTTATATTCATAAAATACGGTTGTTTTTGATTTGTACGCGGTCTAATTCATAGTTATGTTCTCGCGGAGGTGCAATTTTGTTTATTGTGTTATATAACCATGCGTGGTAAACTGAGTATATAGAGAGTATAAAAGTACGAAGTTGCTTGAGTATTTTATTAAGAAAATATTAAGTTTAGAAAATATATATTAAGTGGTATATCTGGAAAGTGACCTTTTGGATTATGTTTTACGGAGTAATTGTATTTGGAAATGATTTTTTATATATCACATATATCAGTTTATATACGGATATGCCAATCGCCTGTATATTGGGTAGCGTCTGAATGGCGTTCACTACGTCTCTCAGTGAAAAGTAACTTTTTGATTATTTTTGCTACTTCTAGAAAAATCTTTATAAATATCCTTATTAATATAATATTTTCACGCCGTCATAGCACAGTATAGAAGACATTTTGTGGATTCAACTCAAAAAGCATTTCGATTATGTCTTAGCATAACTGACATACACGTTTTTTTTTTCATTTTTTGTCTAAAACAACTAAATATAGTGCAAAAGTAAGTACATTTAGAATTTTTTTTCATATCTGTTGTTTGTTATTTTTATATTGTTTCTTTTCTATTTTGTTGAATATTCCATTTGTTTTTACTTGCATAATCAATGATTATAAAAAAAACTTTTAGTTAGTTACTAAAAATAATTTTATTGCAAGCTCAGTTTATGTAAAATATAGAAATCTAAAATGGGCCACGGGCTTGGAAGGAGCTGAATGTACCGCTAAGATATAATTTAGCTGGGATTACAAAGGATTTGTGTATTATCCTAACAGAAATAGGATGCAAATTAACATAATTATTAAATTCAAATTGCTTCTTGAAGGGATTATGGTAAAAGCTTCTAAAAGTATTTTATTTGTATACCCTAAATGCTTACGTAACATTTTACATATGGAAGAGATGTGTTTTAAAGTAAAACAAGTTTATTAATAATAAGTAATCGCTCAAAACTGTATAATATATGTATGTCACGTTCATTAAGACATAAAACAGAACTTTCCGCTGTCTTCTGAACCCGGAAGAATTTCAATCTTTTTTTTTTGCTTCAGGTTATATCCCGCACATGACTCCGCTCCACTTTCGTTCTCCACTTTCAGCCGAATTTAAATTTGAATTAGAACACTAATAAGCACCCCCACGCTTTAATTACGTCAAATTTTAACACCAAACGAAAGTACTGATAAAGATGAAACGTGAAAATTGTGAGAAAGAAAGATATGAAAGGTTAACGAACAACTTTCGGGAAAACACGCTTTTCTGGGGAGAAGTGAGTGGTTCCTGAAGTTGTTCGCTAACCTGTAGAATGAAAGGGGTGCTTTCGAAGGACGGTGATCTTTTAAGGTTTTGCAGCGTTGGGCGGAATTATACAAGGAGATGTATGAATGTGATGACGCCTCTGCCTCAGGTAACAGCGAAGCGCTGAGTCTTGATGTAGCCGATGGCGAAATCAGTATAAAAGAAGTGGAGAGTGCAATACGAAGTTTGAAATGTGGTAAGTCAGCGGGAGCAGATGGAGTTACTGCCGAGAAGATCAAATATGGTGAGCCGCGCGTCTTGGACCGGTTCTGGTTTTTGTGCAATGTATGCTGAAAATCTTGAGAGGTCCCAGACGATTGGCGAGGTCATCTTGCCTTTGTATAAAGGTCATCATCTTTCCTTTGTATAAAGGCAAAGGTTTACAGATAGATTGCGCAAGCTATAGGGCTATCAGTTTGATTAGCTTAGGTAGTAAAGTTTATGCAAAAATGTTAGCGAAAAGAATGCAAGATAGATCTGAAAGATTGTTGTGGGAGGTCCAGGGAGGCTTTAGACCTGGAAGACGGTGTACAGATCAGATCTTTTCCCTTCGCATGATCACGGAAAATTTTTTGGCAGTAAGCCAAAAAGTTTTCTGTGCTTTTGTGGACTTGGGAAAAGCGTTTGACAGGATTGTAAGGAAGAAATTATGGGAGATACTGCCCAGGTACATTGTAAACGGACCCTTGCTACAGGCTATAAAGTCTCTTTATAGAGATCACTCAGCCTGCGTGCAAGTAGGAGCTGGCATGTCACCTTGGTTTGACATCGAATCGGGTGTTAAACAAGGTTGCGCCATGTCAGCTTGGTTGTTCGATTTGTATTTGGACAGCTGTCTTCAAGGAGTGAGTAATTTCACAGTAAGACAAAGTGACATGGGGTCAGGGGGTGACTTTGTCTCACTGTGAAAGTAGGTACCTCGAATATAAATTGCCTGGTGTACGCAGATGATACAGTTGAAAATAAGAACAAGAAAATAAGAAAATAAGAACAGAATGCAAGATCAGTGTAAATGATAAGATATTAGAACAAGTGAATGAGATAGTATATCTGGAAAGTATGTTTGGCAGAGACAGAAGATACGAAATGGATGTGGAAAGGCGTATTGCTGCCGGTAACAGAGTCAACGGTGCCTTAGCTGCATTGTTGAGACGGCAAAATGTCAGCATAGCTGCGCGTTTGGCCGTACACAATGCAGTGCTGGTACCGACGCTGTTATACGGCAGGGAAACGTAGGTATTACAGAAGAAGAATGTAAGAAAGATAAATACTGTAGAGATGCGATCTCTTTGTAGGATATGCGGAGTCAGTTTAGCTGATCGCTTACCCAATGAAGAGGTACACATAATTGTAGGCACTAGCATGGATGTCACAGCGAGAATGAAGAAGAACGTGCTCAGGTGGTTTAGGCACGTCGAGCGAATGAGTAAAGAAAGAATGGCAAAAAAGATCTATGAAGGAAAAGTTAGTCTTAAGAGAGAGAGAGGAGGAGACCTCGGTTGACCTTCGAAAACACAATATCTATAATACTGGAGGAAGGTCACGTAAAAAGTATGAGGACCCCCGGAGGGCATGTATGAGCAGGTTAATGACAGTGGACGAGGCGAAAGAGGTATGCCGAGACCGCAGCGTTTGGCGCTCCGTTCTCTCTGCCTACCCCGCTAGGGATATAGCGTGAAGCTAAGTATAAGTATAAGTAATTTTAACTTTTTAAATTCAATGGTTTCATTCGTGTGTCTATGATTCATTTAATAAAGCTTCATACAAATTACATACTTCTTTATATTTATGAAATAGAATATTTTCATATGTATGGAGAAACATTGCGATCGGTTATAAAATTTCTATGTCCCTAGAGGTTAAGAGAGAGTTATATAAATAAGCATATCAGTATTTATATAAGGACATTTTACATATTCAATACTAAATCTACAGATAGATATATATTTAGTATGGTTATATAAATATTTAAATACTTCGAGAACATTTTTATTTAAATTCTTATAAAAGGTAAAATAAAAATGATAAAATCTGGATGCTTTTGTGTTTTACTTTTGTTTTTATTAAACAAATATATAAGATGCCAAAGCTATGTTAAACTGGTCGAAAGGCAAAAAAAAACAATATATTATAATGTTCTAAGTAAGCGCTGTTCTAACGACATCGACGAATTAACATATATATAAGAAATGAAATGCTAATCAAAATGAGAAGGATAATACAATTTTACAATTCAAATCAGTATGTTTTTTTCTATAAACATAGTTCTTATGAATTCAAGGATCTGATGATACGCGCGCCGGCGGAATATGTATGAAGTTAGTCAAGTCGGTGTGATTTCGAGAATTCCAATGGAAAATAGGCATTTTTTGTCTCAATTTCTTGTTGTTAATTTTAAATTTCTGTCGTGACACAGAGGCAAAAACGTGTGTGTTTAAACCCGATAGGTTGTGAATACGACCCCCCTCGAAGAAATAAAATATTTGATATTATCATTTCTTCGCTCTGGTGCAAAGTGCGGCGTAGAGTTGAACGGTAGAACTCTAAGCAACGCGTCAAATCATACAAAATGAGCTTATCTTATATGTTATAGGTAGAAAAATATGATATAATAACACTGCAAAAATTTATATTTTTGATTAATTTAGAAGGAAAAAAATAAAATAAAAGGTATACAAGCAATTTCGTTCACGCCTGTTCAAATTTGACGGTAACAAAACGAAAAAATACGAAGTTCGTTTGAAGCATCAATTTGTTGTACAACATTGAAATGTTTTTTCTAGGGTGTAGGAATGAAACGCAATTATAGTTCACCGCACAAAGTAATTTCGTTTGAGACCGACGCTTTGCAACCTTTCCGTTGAAATGCACGCGTGAAAATCTTTATTTTTGCAAGCCGGCACAGGTCGAAATACCGACGGGTCAAAAATAGGATTTCAACGCTTCCCACTGTTGCTTTGAAAAAGGAAAAAAAGCAGATGAACATAGCGTGGCCGGCTCATAAAAGTTGTAGCGAACGTCCACCGCGCTCGGGTACCGTAAATGTCGAAAACTCTTCGTCCCCTGGTTTCCTTTGCACTGATATACACGAAAGTACTATCCTAGAATAAGTTTAAAAGAAACTGATTGAGAATTTTAGAAAAAGTGACTGTTGATGTTTTTAAAAACTGTAAGCTTCATTCAAATTAGAGTTCAATGACTTTTCATTTTTATTAGTTTAATTTAAATAAAACACAATAACAAAAATACACACTAAATGGTAACAAATTATTTCATTTTTATACCCAGAAAGAGAAACTTCCATCTCGCTTTTAGTCTTTTTTCTTTACAACAAAAGTACGTTAAATATGTAAAAATTGTGTTACAGCAGTCCAATCACTTGTTTATATGCATACGACATGAGAATGTGAAAAGTAAATAAATCTTCGTATCTTATTAGATTTACTTTGAATACAGCAAATTACAAGGGTGTTGAAAATCAAAACACGCTGACGCTTAATTGAGGCGGAATGATTTTTGTTTGATCTGATTTCTGTATTCAATGTTAAGTTTTGAATAAGATATCATATTTAGAGTAATTTAAATAAGATGGCAGATATAGCATTTGTTTATGAGACTTGAATATTAATGTTTTTTTTCGTATAGTTAGAAAGAACATTGTTAAGTCACTCCGTTCTCTATTTTGCGCCAGTGTCCCGACACTGCTGTTGAGTGGCGGAAGTCAATATCGTGGTTGTGTTGGTTTCAAACGTTAGGTATAGGAGTTGTTTCTACTCGTATATGTTTACAAAAAGTCAAAATGATCTATCCCCGAAAATGGGCAAATAAATTCCTAAGCGATTACGTTTGATTTTTCATTTACATGTGACAAGAAAAAATGCGGTGTTAAAAATATTAACTTTAGACTTAAGAAAGAAAGAAGAATATAATAATTATGTTTGATCTTTATATAAATTACATGTACAGAAGTATAATAAACATATCATATTTTTTTTTTAAAAACTTAAAAATTGGCATTTTACAAAATATAAAATATTTTTTCTGCTTTTAAATAGAAACACAGCCAATATCTTGGCCTATTTCTTTAATAAAATTTCCAGCTCGTTCAGTTTTATACAATCTTTCACTCTATTTGTAATATATTTTGTTTTTTGTATCCAATGATTTTCGATCGTATGTATGTATAATGTATACTTTCGGCCCGGCCTCCAAACGGCTGGCCTTTTTCTCACATATGATGTGTCGTCACTGAATTTGTCTGATTTGTAGTAATGATATAGGCAAATGGAAAAAAATGGGGATTGCATATTCACTTACAACCGCAATATGGGTATTAAACAAAAACTACAAAAATTAAATTTTTTTAATAAAAGCATAGCAAATACTCAAAATCGGCGGAAAATGGGAAACGGAAGTGGAACAGAGTATCTTAACACTAAGTTTCCAAGTTTCCTCTGCCTACCCTGCCAAGTGCGGGATACACTCTCAGTGTATCCCAATTCCTAAGCTGAGTAATAACAAAGCTGAGAGTCTGTAATAAAATACGACTTTGAATATATCTGTTAAGTTTGTATGTGCTACTTTCATTTAAAACTATTTTTTTTTAGCTTCACGCTGTATCCCGCACAAGGCAGGGTAGGCAGAGGGAACCCGGGAACCTGGTGTCAAGA
>JAXGGP010000021.1:5548693-5562439 GCA_035584415.1 Eueides aliphera
AATCCACCGCGACTTTGCAACGGTACTCGACTTGCGGTAAAAAGACTTATGCCGAATTTGATTGAGGCAACCATTATTAACGGAAAGTACGCAGGTGAAAATGTATGTATTCCTCGAATACCAATGATTCCGACTGATCTTCCGTTTGACTTCAAACGATTGCAATTTCCAGTTCGCCTTGCGTTCGCAATGACAATTAACAAGTCGCAAGGCCAATCGCTTAGTGTTTGCGGGATAAATTTAGAAAATCATTGTTTTTCACATGGGCAGTTATACGTTGCGTGTTCACGAGTTGGAAAACCATCCGCTTTGTTTGTGTTAACGTCAGACCAAAAAACAAAAAATGTGGTTTACCAAAGAGCACTTCAATGAAACGAATGATTTGCGGACACGTATAACGATTCGATTCAGTATTTACTTTGTATTCACTTTCATTCACTTAGAGAAGTTCAACTAAATAACACTTAATTTATTTTAATCTAAATGAATTCATTACTATTGTGAAATGAAATAAAATTTTTCCTTTTCAAATATAAAACAAAAAAATTTTTTTCGTTCATCTTTTAATCACCAAACGAAATGTTACATAAAACGAAGCCATCTGGTGGCGAAACGGAGTTCGCCGGGTGTGCTAGTTTGATATAAATATGTATAAGATATATTAAGCGTACGTTCGCGTCTAACGCGACAGATGTCGATTTCATTTTAACTTTTCATCAACTTACATCATAGGACGTTAATTTTCATAAGTTCATAAGTTAAGAAAAATAGAATTCATTAAGAAGCCAAAAAATAATATTTTTTATAAGCTGCAATAAGCGACATACAGCAATAAAGAAAATAGAAAAATAGAAAATAATATTCGTACCTGAAGGTAACGTACAACTACTGCTCATCCCATCATTCATATGTTTGTACGAGGTCCCATTCAATGGCACACCAAGTTTAGTTGGTTCCGTTTCAGGTCTTTGGATCTAGAAAATAAGCATAATATTACAAATAATTTTTTTAAGCTTTCTGATTAGGAAAAATATTGATATAAAGAGAAATTTAGTATTCAAATTATATGTATTAAACAAATTCTGTTTTACAAGACAATGAATATAAGCAATATGCTAATATTCTATACTTTATCCCTCATGGCGAAACTCAATGTCATGGAAATAATTCTTTAACATTCCGACCGAACCAGTAACCATAGCATTACCAATCAGACACTCACACTTCACCAAAATAACAATAACAAACATAAAATACACAATTTAACCTGATGTTTGTCTAAAACATGATTAAGTTCTTCTATAAAGGGTGTTCTGTGTGGTAATATTGGCAGTTCCTCTGGCAACTGTATGTCTGGCTTGTCTATGTCTACTAAACAGAGTGTAGCTTCCGAACCAAGAGCAATATTACGGGGACCATTGCCACCTATCGTGACAGCTGCACTATCCGCATGGAGACCTGTAAAGATTACATATACATTTTTAACATTTTTTAAAGTGTTATTCCATACATAGGTAAGATAAACTTATTACAAGTCAAGTAAGCATGTATATATATTTTTTTTAATGTTATGCATAAATTTTGATATTTCAAGTGTCAATTTATAACATGAAAAAGCAGTAGGTATCAACGCTTAAGGGCAAGATTGCACATATTTTCACCTTTTATCTAAATTCAAGACTATACAAGTTGAAGAGTTTACATTGTCACCCACAAACTATTTAACTATAGCCAATTTAACATTTTATGAACTACTCCTTGTCTAATCTGAAAAAATAATTCATAGCACACTTACATACTTTGGGGATTAAAAGCTACTTTGTGTTTTTTCAAGTAAAATGTTCTATTTTAAATTGATTCTACCTCACAAATTACGAGACAACAGTTTCACGGTTTATAGGATTGTGTAGAGGGAACTAATAAACCTAATAAAAGAACACTCCAGTTAGTTCCCCACTTCCATTTAATTTGAGGCATTGCATGTTAGGTGGCAAAATTCAACGCCGCACTTTGCCTTGTGTGACAAGGTACATTAATAAATATATAAATTTTGCTATTCAAATAAGTATTACCCATAACAAATGGCACAGGAGCATCCAAGAAATGGTGTAAAGGTGATGGCAATATTGGTACATATACATGTGCCCAAGTGAATGGTAGTAAAAGAGATACAATGCACTCAGCAACCAACATCAACTTATTGAAATCTGTAAACCAAGAAATTTATCTATTTATATATATTAATCAAGTACTACAGTACTGTTGATAAGTTGTGACTGCTCCAAAAAAAATTAAAATTTATCCATTGTTTACCCCAGAGCAGCCACAATTTACCAAATGTGCTGTACATAACGCTAATTAAATGTAATGATGAAATAGGAATTGAACAATTAGTTTTGTAATATTGTTTCTCCTACTAAAATGAAATTATGTTATAAATGTAATAAAAATCCTATGTTTAAGATACTTAGATTACTAATTATAAAAAAATTATACCACTAGATCTTAAAAGCACTTGATGTTCTAATAGAACACATGTAAAAAGCTGCACCACACATTCCACACCCAGATGAGAAAACATTACACGAAGAGGATAATCTAACAGAGGTAATTCCTCTGGTGCATTTGGCATTCTTATCACCTGCAAACAACATAATAATTATAAAAAAAAAGCTCTTTTAACTAGATTAATCATGTATATTTAAATAATTTTTTAATTCATTGTTTTAAGCTATTTCCCATGGTTTATCAATAAGATATTTGGGAGTTCAGTGGCAAAACATGATGTGGACTTCATAAAAGAGTAGGGAAGTGAATATTATTCATTCATGAAGGTGATAAAAACCAACAACTATTATTTTCATTATACACTAATTCACAAGAATTATTAAGAAAAAGAAAACATTTGCTTTTTGAATAATTATGCTTACTACAGGTATTGGATCCAAATGTGGCTCAGATGGTGGAACATATAGACGTAAAGCCTGTCCTGGCAATGGCACTGGTACTTCATACAAAAGGTTATAGACATAGGACTCAGGACTTAGTCCCGGCCCTGGTTGTCTTGGTAATGATCTAAAAATGTTAAATGTTATTTTTAACATATATTTGGAGAATACATTTATTAATATTATAAAAAATTCTACAAACCTAAATAAATTCTCTAAAAATAATTGTGCTACCCTAACATAAGGGTATTGGCATATAAGTGCTATACTTTTGGCTACATAGAGTTTATCTTTGGTTATATCATAGTAAGTCAGGGCTGCACCAGTGTGAGGTGCCAATTTAAAAGATCTTGGTAATGATCGGGAACTTTCTTTACCAGATCCCTTTCTATTCCCTGGAGGAGTTTGTCCACTTGATAATTCAGTAATATACATTGCCTGTAGAAAACATTTTTATTATAAACCATTTTTCTCTCTACAAAACTTATTTTATGAATGTTTTTATCAATCACACTGAATGAACTATACAATTATGTTAATTAGATTAAAACCCTTACTTGTAGAGTATGCATGGCACTGCATATATTTCTATTTCTAACTTCTTCATAAAACATAAGGCTAAATCCATAGTACCTAGATGCATTTTCTCTTGTAACAACAAAACTATGAAACTTTGGTTCTAAAGAATGTTTTTGTGTTCTAAATTGTAGACCAGCTGGCAAACAAAGCTGCAATAATATAATAAAAACATTGAAATATTTAGTTAGGACATAGTTCTTACTAACTCACTTTTTATATACAGCATGCAAGGCATATACATTTTATTTTAAACTTACCATACACACTGCATGTTCATCAAACTGATTGCTGTTAACATTTTCAGGATAGTGAGCTAATACCTTTCCTTTGTATGAACGATCTAGTGGAGATATATGTAAATTATCACCTAAAAGTAATAAAGTGTTGTTATGGTTTATATTTTTTAGTTACATTATATAAAATAATTCATAAAGAATCATTCGAATTACCACTAAGTCTATCTGTTTCTAACCCTGAATCAAAATCAAGTCCACATATTACAAAATAATCAGCAAAACGACAACCAACAGAAAGATCTGAGACAGACATATTCATATCGACCCGTTATTTATTATTTGAGACACTTTCTCTTCCAGATACTTTTCTCAGACTTTGCCATACCATTGTTTGCTAGTAGAAAGCCACAATCGGAACCAAAACGTAATTATACTGATAGCCATAGTTAAATATTTCAATTATGTAAATAAAATGATAAATATGAGAGGAAACATAATGTGTTTTTAAAGTAATAAGTTATAAGACAAATCACCAAGACACTAAAATGATATTGATATTCTCTATTCTGTATTTGACAGATTTTAGAAGTAGTGATGTAAGAATCGATAATGAAAATTCGATAACTAAGGTTGTGAAATAATAAAATCTTCATCGGACTTGCAACATTTTGTGCCTCGTTGAGTGATTTATATATAAAAATTCACACCGTTAAAATAACGCGGGGTTCGACCGCGCCGTCGTCTGTAAGTGGTATTAATAATTCAGCATACCTCTGAGTGTGCTTACGAATTTAACAAGTTAAACATAAACGAACTGAGAATTTTTGTACATAAACATGAGTTGAGTATGTAGTATAGCCAATGAAGATGGTAAAATGCTTGTATTTCAATCTTTTCTTCAATTGTGGCGTTTCGAGCGGGCCAGTTGAGCACAGGTTACTTAGACACGTTGTATGGAAAACTCGCGAGAGGAATTGATCAGTACAAAAGAGATAATTATACACAATAGTATAATACATGTAAAAAAGAGGTGCATTTAAATTACGGCCTTCACCTATAACGAAATATACAAATATTTACAAAAAACATACAAATATATAAATATAAATAAAAAATATATAAATATTTTCTTACAAAATACACATTATGTTAGTTATAAATAATATTTTAGATATGTGTTATTTTATAACCTGATTTTGTGACGTTTAATATATTTGAATAAAAATCCACAAAAAGGACCAAACACAAACATTAATAGATTTGAAACATTTAGAGGATGATGGGCTTTATAGAGAAGAACATCATAACATATAGGGGACGAGTTAAGTTGGGGCAACAAAAAAGGATACGGGAAGGAGAAAAGTCGTCTAGTATTCACATAGCGAATGGTCCCTGACCGTTTTCCCTGACCCCATCTTGGCCAGATGCACAGGCGTACAATGCTTGTATTTCAAGCATTTTTGGCTATCGAGGAAAGTGACGATAGTGACATTAACGCGGAACGTCAAAATAACGTCAATGCTCACCGTGCTAACGCTCCGACCCGTTGATACTGTAAGCATGATTTAGTGAGCTCTTAGCCTTCACAACGCTAATGGTGAGCGTGACAAGCACGAATTTGATCGTTCGTTGGTACGCAATAAGCGCTGTCAGCACAACTCGGAAAGCGTGTTAACAGATAGACGTTATAGCAACCACAGATGTTATAACGTCTATCTGTCAGTTGTTAAATTTTTTGTCTATATTTATTTTTCAACCAATCGAATGAGGTCTTAAGTTTTTAAATTGTAATTTAATCTTTGTTAGGATGTCAGTGGGGTGTGCACTTACGTTTTGTATGCTTTTTCAATTTAATATTTTTTCTTATGTATGTTCGTGTAGACTCTACTATTTAGCATAAGTTTTTGTGATTTTACTAATAGTTGATAAAAAAATATAATTCCCGTTTTCTGTGATACATCTATTATTTTAGCCAAAATAGCAAAACCCAAGGTAATTACAAGTAATTTTTATTAAGTAAATTAAAAAACTAACACTATGAAATTAGACCTTACAAATATGATTACTTAAAGGTATTTTTTCGTATATGATATTATCATAATTTACATGTACAATAACTTTTAATTGATCCAAGAAATCTGTATTATCATAAACATAATTTACTATGATCTTTGAATTATTAAATAGTATAATTTATTTTCCGCACTGTTTATTGAAAACATTTTGGAAGTTTAAGTAAGTTAAATATTTGTAAATTATTGCGTTTCAGAATGCTCAGAGGACGGGTGCAACATTTTGTCCATTGTACATTTTTTACATCGTTTATATATTTATTCTTAGTATTTGCGGGTGCAATCAACTTAGATGAAAAAGAAAAACCTTATGTTGATCCTTGGGAGACTTATGGAGTCTATGGAGCTCTTATGCTGTATATTTTAAGACTCCTTACATTGCTTACAATACCCCAAGTCTTATGCAATTTTGGGGGACTAATATTATTTAATGCATTCCCAGGAAAAGTCAAATTAAAAGGATCTCCATTGCTTGCACCATTTATTTGTATTAGAGTTGTGACTAGAGGTGATTTTCCTCAACTTGTAAAAGATAATGTATCAAGAAACCTCAATATGTGTATAGATGTTGGAATGGAGAATTTCATGATTGAAGTGGTAACAGATAAAGCTATCAATTTACCTAAGCATAGGAGAGTTAGGGAAGTAGTAGTACCAGCTGAATATAAAACAAAAACTGGAGCATTATTCAAATCTAGAGCTTTACAGTACTGTCTGGAGGATAATGTCAATATTTTAGCAGACACTGACTGGATTGTACATTTGGATGAGGAAACATTGTTAACAGAAAATTCTGTCCGTGGGATATTAAATTTTGTTTTAGATGGCCAACACCAGTTTGGGCAAGGATTAATTACCTATGCAAATGAGAATATTGTCAATTGGCTGACAACACTTGCTGATAGTTTTAGAGTTGCTGATGATATGGGAAAACTAAGATTTCAGTTTTATATATTCCACAAACCTCTTTTTAGTTGGAAAGGATCTTATGTAGTGACTCAAGTGTGTATATTTATTTCTAGTATTTTACATAGCAAAAAATTTTTTTTAACACTTTACCTAAGCATTTTATAATAATTATGCAATAATTTTTTACAGGTATGTGCAGAGAAGAAAGTATCATTTGATAATGGGCTTGATGGTTCGGTAGCAGAAGATTGTTATTTTGCAATGAAGGCTTATGTAGAAGGTTACAGTTTCAATTTTATTGAGGGGGAAATGTGGGAAAAATCACCTTTCAGTCTCTGGGATTTTATGCAGCAAAGAAAAAGATGGATTCAAGGTATTTTGTTAGTTGTTCATTCGGAAGAAATACCATTCTTAAAGAAGATTTTTTTGGCAATATCTTGTTATTCATGGGTAACACTGCCTTTCTCTACAAGCAACATGCTATTAGCTGCTATTTGTCCAATACCATGTCCTCACTTTTTAGATTTAGTGTGTGGGTTTATAGCAGCAGTCAATATTTATATGTATATATTTGGTGTAATAAAATCATTTCCTATTCATAGATTTGGTCCACTTAAATTCATTTTATTTATTGGTGGAGCTTTGGCTACCATTCCATTTAATGTAGTTATTGAAAATATTGCGGTTGTATGGGGTGTTCTAGGCAAGAAGCACAAATTTTATATTGTGAATAAAGAAGTCAAAATACCAGTTACAGTGTGAATTGTTACAATTTATATTAAATTAGTAGTAGAGATTGCACAAATTACTTAAGTTAAATTATCCGTATACTTGAAGATGAATGTTGTATAATGTCTTTTCCCACCCTGAATGCTGCTTATAGCAGGGTAGGCTCTATGTAGTGATAGGACACTCTGTTCTCCAAATTCCGCCCTACTTTTGAGATATTGCGTGTTTGTGATTGTGTGGCCCAACATAACGCTGTGATTCCCTTTCCTAACAAAGTTGTTGTATAACAAGGAGGTGAAAAATTAAAAATGCCCTAAAAATGTGGTATTAGAACACAGTGTCTATTTACATTCAGTCAGACTCTCTGCCATTGCACTAGAATGGCCTTCATTTGATATTGTATCAAAAAGAATTGTAGTATTTACTTGTATACATATATTAAGAGATTGATTGTGTTTCAAAACATAACCAAGTAATTAGTCACCTATCTTTTATTACCAAAGACTCAAACTTAGTATTATGTTAATATAATGTTTGTAAATTAAAAAGAAACAAGCTGTTATTTATTTTTAATGTATATTTCGAATAGAAATACATTTGTTTAATTTTTTAGTATGAATAAAATATTTTTTGATTTTTTTTTGTTATTGTTGTTTTTCTGTATGTACAATATTCTATGTAAGTATTCATATTTTTAGTACGCAATTTCGTTGTACTATACAGAAAGGAAGGCACAAATATAGTTCTGTGGTAATCTTAAATCAGTAATAGACTGCCTGTAGAATATATAAAACTGAACAAGTTTTGTATATTCTACAGGCAGTTTAATGTAATGTAAAACTGAAATTTTATAATAATTTAGATACTCTAGAAGTAATAATGAGCACATATTGTGTTCTAATTGATAATACAAAATAATTTTGTAAACATCATGTTCATATTTTTATTCTATTTATTAGGTAAGTACTTAATTATAAAGTATTAAAACTTGCTTATAATTTGTAAATTAATTTTGCTGCCTCTACAGGGGTCCTAAATGCTTGAAACACATATTTAAAGTTAAATTACCACAAGCAATGGTATTGAACAAAAGTAGATTAAATATTTATTTCTAATATACTATTAGAAAAAATTACAAATACACAGTACTAGTAAGTAGGTGACAAAATATGCTTAACTTTGGTAAAAAACGATAAGCTGTCAAATTTATAAATATTAAAATTAAGTGAAATAACTAACTTTTTATATAAAGTGTTAATTGGATTTTGGAATAATTAAAACAAATCTCAAAAATTAAGAACATTTTGCTTTTGTCATTTCTTGGTCATTGCTATAATTCTTTGAACAGATTCCAGTTAAATGATTATATATTGTTAAATTTATAACGATTATTAGATTAGAAATCATATAAACAACTTTACTTAGTTTTCAAAAGATATTGATAAGGCTTACAGCTAAAATAGATAGGACAATTGGTTCGTTAGTCCAAAATGTGCTGTTGTACACTTATTTATTATTGTTGTGATTCACCTAATAAAAGGTGTTTGATAAATATTTCTGAATATTAATACCAAAAAGAACATAATAATTTTAAAATATTTTTTAGTATTATCTTATTTTATTATGTAAAGGGTATACGCAAATACATACCAGTGTAGATTTGATTGATCTCAACCTAAAACATCATTATATTAGATATAATGTCTCTTTTTGTAACAATAGTTAATTATGTAATGAAATGATGTTCAAAATTGAATGTAAGTTGCTTTGTAATATTAAGTATAAAGTATTCAATAGTAATAAAAATGTTTTTATTCATAAGCAACCTGTGTGTTTTTTAAATTTTGATTTGTTCTTTTTAATAAACAATTTCGTAGATATTTCAATTTGGGACGTGCGCAAGAATGGTTGCCGTTACTATAACAAATTAAACAACGTTGTATGGGAGCCCTCTTAAATATTTATTTTACTCTGTCATTAGTTTTATAATATTATAGCAGTAACAGTAATTCATAATCTATGAAATTTAAATTTTGTAACCATCACGGCTCATTAAACTTAATATGAGAGTGCTATTTTACTTTGTGTACACAACAATGAAATGAGTAATCCAAATATTTTGAACGAAATGATTAATAGCCTTGTTATCGTGGGAAGATTATGTTAAGCAGACTTATGTCAACTTTGGTAGTTACAGTTAAGATTTATTTCAAGTCCTGTATATGAATGACGTATGTCTATATGGTACCCACCATACCATACAGATAATAAGTTTGTAAAGTTTAAAGATATTTCTGCCATCATTACTTAGCAATATATTAAATCAAGGTATCCAACAATCCTGGTATCATATTTCTCAAATAAAAAATCTTCCTACGGTCAGTAATGAGATTGTATAATAAAATATTTTTTATTGATATATATTGATATTTTTTATTGATAGTCCAAAGATTTTTTTTTATGAAATCAGTATTACATAATATATTTAATCATTATATTACAGAAATGCTTAAAATCTTACTTAGAAACGTAAATAGGCATGAATTTGACTTTAACTCCGAAATAATTCTCTTGTTAACGTTATAAAAAATAATAATAATGTCTTATCATATGTGGTTAGGGTTTTAATTTTCCAACTTCTAAATAGAGGTCAATGAGGAGTTACATAGGTGTCAATTGGTGCCTTCCTAGTGTTCTAATCTCAATACAATTTAAGTTTTAACATTACTGCCACTCTTATGATACGTCACCTGTGAAATTTTTGTCTAGTGAATTTCACCTATGCCTTAGTCATTTATTTTTGCCATACCACACAATCATCATACGATCAAAAATAATAAACAATGTGTCACCAAATAGCTAGATATCCGGACAACCATCTAATTTATCAATATTAGAATACTGATATTACTTTGAGCGTCATATATTTTATGACCTTCCGGCCTTCGCGTTATCAAGATATCGATCGACATTATGGTTCGATACTCATCAGATATTTAGTGGTGTGTTTTTAGTAATCATTTTTTTAAATAACGCACACCGTCATGCAATAGTAGTACTGTACCCACTTGGTTTGCATGGCATGGTATGCTTTACTACCGGTATCAAAATAGATACAGCAATTTATTTTATAATTGAATGGTTATATTTATTTTATTATTGCAACAATAAAAGTTACGTACGTTGAATTGATACCTGAGTGTGAAATGCATAATTTAAGTGGGTATGTAGATAATTTTTGTTTAATATGCAAAGATACATAGGTAGTATAGTTGTTGTCGAAATGTATTTTGCGGTTTTATTACAAATAAATAATCCAAAAATTTGGATGTGTGTCTCGAAATTCGACACCTCATTATTGAATAAATTATATAAAATAAACATATATGTGATTTTAATCTAGTTTTTGTAAGCAATAGTACCTTTAGTATCTGGTAATAAAAAATCGCTTTCATTTAAGTAGGTGCTGTCAACTTCGTAATATCAACAACGGGACGTCAACGGGAAGTTCACGCTCAAATTATGGAGTCTTAATTGGTTCCGCAGTACTGATTTTGAGAAACCTTCCACGCACCATGCGATAGTGGAATGAACTCCCTGCCGTAGTTTTCCTAGTGAGCTTCTTGCCTCAATCGTGGTATAAAAAAATCTGCTTTATCTAAGCCTACAATTTTTCTTATACCAGAAGCACAATACGGGCGTATCGATGGGAAGAGACTAGGGTATCCAATACGTCATTATCTAAACTTCGGCAATCTAACAACGTAGCTACAAATAATTATTTGGAATGTAAGAGGAGGGATGAAAGATAAACCAATATTCATATAGCAAACCAAGCGTCTGTCGCGGTAGACTGCAGCTCTGATGGAGTTAAGAAAGGTCTCGAATTCGGCTAGGCTACGGTTTTAAGGAAAGTACACGCCAAGCCTACCACAATAAAACTTGAACTTCTTTCAAATGGCAAGAGGGTGGACTCTGCATTGCTCACAGCCACAGAGCCATCCAGGTCTCCGACCCAACTGTCAGTTCACAAACTACGGCAATGTCGACGGACCGGATCACTCTGCCATGGATTGCAGTAGAACATCCTGTGTTCCAGCGTAGCGTATGATTTATATATTTGTTTGTAGTGTAGTTTGTATTTTACTCGTTGACTTTTCATAGTGCTACGTAACCATATTGCCTCAACACGGAGTAGCTTCATTAACATACAACAAGCAAAACTCAGCATTATAACATACAACCATTAATATAAGGCCTGTCGTGGCGCAGCGGCACAAGCGTGTGACTGTAACCGACAGGCTGTGGTTTCGATCCCCGCTCGAGGAAATGGAGGGTACATGGAGGATAGGGGATTTTCTTTAAAGTTATAGACTTCAAAAAAGAAAGTGATAATTTTATTAGAACAAGTAAGTAATTGAGGTTAGTAAATAAAATAGAGTAAAAGAAGCGCGCGAAGCCGCGTACGGGTCGCTGGTCACTGAATATAAATTTTCTTCCATATGAAATAAATGACCGGTTACTCCACTTAGAATTTGACTGAGGAGAGCGAGTCTTACGAGTGACATATAACCAAAATATATGTTTCAATAGCTAGTAGTTTCGCTACAACAACAGAAGATTTTCTTACCCCCTAGGGATATTTTTATCTGTCTATGTATGTAAAAAAAAAAGTTGAAGTTTCTTTTACGTTACATTTTGTTTTTCCTCAAATTTCAATGCGAGAGAAAATCCCACATTATAAAGAAATCTCCACACACTCAATTGCATTGATAAATAGTTACAAATAAATGCATGATTGTCGTTACTATATTAATCGTGATCTTTAGATCCCCAGTATAGGTATAAGTAAAGTAAAGCTTTTTTAGATTATAGTTAACTTTTGTAGTTAGTATTATTGGGTATCTAAACTACTGCTAAAGTATTTAAAGATATTTTTTAAATCTCCACGTATTAAATATTTAAGACAATACGAAAAACAATTAGTTTTTTTTTTAAATTTAATTTGTTTTAATTAATGTTTTTAGCTGAAAATTGAAAAGAATTATACACGCCATCCATATTTACGTGAGTAAAGGAGATAAGATATAGAAACTGCACAAGCCTTCTCTTCGCCAGACATGTTATTAATAACTTTAAGACATATCTCTGTGTCATACTAATGTTAAAATTGTATTATGTTATGTGCAATAAAGTATTATTATTATCTCTGGCTATTCGCTTTATGTTGATAAACTGACATAGACACAGTCATTACGATGACGATAATAATATCGTTATAACGATTAATACGTCCATTTGAAACTCCTAATAAGCGACTGCGGCGAGGCCAGTCGTGATGTAGGGACACAAGCATGTGCCTGTAAAGGCGGTAGGATGTAGATTCTACCCTCACTCGAGGAAATGAATTATTTAACATATTAATTTCTTCGCTCTAAAGAAGGCATTGCCCGGCCTTGAGTTCCGCCACTCAACACGCAATGCATCGTAATCGGCGGAAAATGGGGAACAGAACGAGGTGTCTTAATGATAGGTAAATTGGGAAATTACCTTTGCATATCCTGCCATGCGCGAAATACAACGTGAAGCTGAAAAAAAAAGAAAAAAAACACACTAATTAGGTACATGCTATCTCGGTGATAAGCAAAAAATCTATTGTTTAGTGTAAGTTTTAAGAAAGTATTATAGATTACGGTCTAAAGAGATATTAACTGTTATAAATGGCATCTATCAAAGAGAAAAACTACAGTATCATTACCGTAAGTGCAGCTTACGTCGAAGGCAATCTATTAAAAGTTTGTGGATAAGCAGCGGTTTAGATTGATTGAAGAGCTTATTTTATTTACTCGAATGTCTCACAAGGGAATAGCAGGGTCGATTTGATGGTAATATGTCTTTACAATGTCCTCAGGTTGAAGGTTATAGTGCATTATTATATTACAGAACGTCTCTTAAACTTACGATTTTCGCCTTTATTAGGTACACTTTTTCAATTAAACAAATTTAATTTAATTGGATTAACCCTAATTGGAATTAATCAAAAAATATGGCTTTAAATCAGATATGATATACTTTTTATTACCATACATGCTTTTTTATGACTAGTAGTAGTAATATTAGTCTTTTTTTACAATTTTAATATAGCAATTTTATTAATATTTACTCATCACAATAAACAACTCTAGGTAATCCGAAAAATTTGGTATTGTTTATTGGTATAATTTATACATCTTTACCGGTTTATTGGTATAATTTAGATATCTTTATTTTTTT
>JAXGGP010000021.1:6641554-6651622 GCA_035584415.1 Eueides aliphera
ACAACAGACAGACAATACAACAATACCCTATCGTAGCACAGCAGCGTGGAGAAGTTGGGCGTCTTGAGCGCGTGCACGGTGTGCACGAACTCCGCGCAGTAGAGCGCGTCGGGCGCCGTGAACACGCAGCGCGGGAACAGGCACAGCTGCATGAGGCGCGTCACGGTCTCGTTCTTGGCGGACTTGGCGGCGCGCGCCGGGAACCAGCCGCCGCTCTCGCGCTGCAGGCGCGCGCGCACCCGCGACACGTGCTCCTCCTGGCGCCGCCGCTCCTCCTGCGACAGTGGGAATCGAACCCGCAATCTAAACTCACACGCTTGTCCCCCCGAGCCATGACAGGCCCTCATTTGAAAATTAGGGCGGTTTGTTATCTTAAAATGTTTTTTTTTTAATTTTTATTATTCTCTTCCAGAAGAAATAGTGCACAAATTTAATTTTTAAAAAGACTTCTGGGCAGCCACTCGTCGACCGTACTGTAGTTTACAGAGGAAAGTCTACATTTCTTATTTTGTAAATATTTAAATGACGTCACATGTTTTAACAAAAAGAAGAAAGATTTTGTACCTGAAGCTTGTCTATGAGAGTGTTGAATCGTTCTTGTTCCTTCTTTCCTTTAGTTCCTTGCGAGGAGTCCTTAATAGCATTAGAAGCAGCAGTCTTTAATCGATCGATCTCTCTTTCATAGCTTTCTACCGGCACTCGAAGATCATACATTGATAGTGACCTAATAAAAAATCAAATACGTAAATGGCACAACCTTATTATTTTGTATTATAAAATAATCATATAATTAATAAATAAAAAAATATTAAACAAAAATTACCAAAATGTAACATAAAATTCTGGAGAAATATCTTCCCACACTCGAGCAGGCAGCAGAGGTGTAATTGACGTCACAACTGGTTCTAGTGCCTCTTTCGATGCTATATTATACCTTTCAATACTCTTTTCCAAAGAATCGCTTTTGCTTTCTGAACTTCTTTTCAAAGCTTCTACCTTCGCTGATATTTTCTGAGCCAAAACTGGACGATGTAGGAAAAATGCCACATCAGCGTCAACGTGATAATCTCGCAGTAGTTCCTGTATAATATATTGAATTTATTATCACCTAAGGTTTTAGCATGTGAACATCAATCTCGAATCTGCTTAGTTCACACATATTTACAATAGATTAAAAATATCTCGGTTCAAAATTTCGATTTTGAAAGTTGTAATATAAAAATAAATGAATACTATGAATACTACTTTTGCCCTATTACGGCAAGATTTATGAAAATACAATCGGTGTTGTTTTGATTTTTTTTAATAAATCGATTTTGGACAAATCTTTTTCATCCTTTTGACGCTTTAGAAATCTTGAAAATAACATATACACATATGACAGGAACATTACTTGTGATATATGCGAGTCCTTGACTTATTTACATCTAAAAGAATTTAAAAAAGTATTAAAGTCATAAGAATAGTAGCATATAGTAATATACACGAATTACAATCATATCTCCTATCTCTTCTTATATACAAAATATTGTGTATATACTAAGAGGTAAATTATGTACCTGCAGCGGAGGCAGCCTCGCGGCGTACTCGTCGGGCGCGTGCGAGGAGGCCAGGAAGGTGCCGAGCTGCACGAGCGCGTCCTGGCACTGGTCGGCCAGGCGCCCCACCACCTTCAGCTGCGAGCCGGCCGCCGAGCCCGCCCGCGGGGACTCCTCCGCGTACTCTGTTATATAGAGGCGCGGATTCAAGTCACGCTACGTTACGTACGACAAATAAGTAAAGATCATCAAAACTTTTGACCATGCCTTATTTCCACAAAAGTTGGATTTTTTTTCAAGTAAGAAAACTATAGCAAAATCATTCAAATTATTATACATAATTATCTTGCAAAATTAATAAACCAAAATGATAATACACTCAATTGATGCAAGACGTTTATAGATCGAGATTTTTTCTTAACATCGATGAGTCGATGTTATCGGTGACTCGATATCAAAACGCAAAATATTATATAGATACAATAATATACGTTACACTAATATATAAGGATAAATGAAAGAGGTGTCTACTGAACTTTTTTATTATTATGTATATTGTTATTATAGGATTATTTTTCATTAAACTTGCTTCGAGAATTCACTTTTTGTAAGTAGGAAAACTATTAGTATTTTTCTTATTTTTTTATTTTGAAAATATTTAATATTTTACGTCATGTTACTTTATATAAAAACACTATAATTTTAAAAAGGAACTACTACAAAAAATAATTATTTTTTTAATGATACTTACTCTTATAAAATACATAATATAGTTACCTTTCCATACGCAGCAATGTCTCTGTTGCGCAGACAATATACAGAGAGCAATGTCTAAGTTGTTTCCTACTACTGCATCTTTTAACCTTGCTGAAGAACGCCTTGTGTTACGAACTTGGGAAAAGTAGCCGGCCTAAACATTTATAATGTAATTAATATAATTTTATAATTATATCTTATTTTTTCTTATAAGTGGTTGTTTAATTGTAAACAAAAAATATATTATTATAGCAACTAAACAAAGTGAAACAGGTCATGTTATTTACGTTTCATACATGCTTTATCCCACACATGGCAGCGTAGGCAGATGGAACCTCTCATGTTCCTGCTTCCAACCCAGTTTAGACACTCCGTTAGCCACTTACCGCCGAATTTGACGCATCGCGTATTTCCTTGAGAGGGAATCGAATCCACAATCGCGTTTACACTTGTGTCTTTGAGCTAAGACAGGCGTCGGGCCTGAGTACTGCCATCTTAATTTATGTCAAAAAAATAAATAAATTCACCAATAAAAGACTACTTCTAAAAAAATTTACCTCTCCCTTGAGTAATTCACCACCAGCCATTGCATCTAATTGTTCTGGTGTCATTTCCTCTGCAGCTTCTATACCCGCCATTTTTTGTACAATCTCTTTTAAAATAAGTAAATCATGGCTAAAATAAAAAAAAACATACAATAACGTTAGTACAAACAAGAATAATTATCAGTATTAAAGAATAACTTTGTAATATAATATATCTATGTATGTCACATATTAAATTCAAGTAAATGTGCGCCAGACATTTCAACATTACCTTTGCTGTGCCTTGAGGCGATTAGCAACAAACTGCAAGAGCGCGGTGAGCTCAATGTTGTGTTTCTTGAATGCGGCGGCGGCGAAGGCGGCGAGCGCCTGCAGCGCGGGCGGGTGCGCCGCGCCCGCCGACCCGCGCCGCGCCGCCAGCGCCTCCACCAGGCAGTAGCCCAGCACGTCCAGCGACAGCGACGTCAAGTACTTCAGGGACTCCACCACCGGACCGATCAAATTGTCGTAAGTCTGGATCTGTTATGGAATGTTTGAAACATCATTAAGAATTGCGTAATTAAGCATTTCGTAATAATTATTATTTCCCCCTAAAGGAAATCGACCCACAACGAGTAGCGTTTTTTACATTCACACACATTTGTTTCTGCACTACGATGTCCTCACAAATAATGTAATGTACTTAATAAACATATTTACCTGTAAAAGCATATAATCGAAAAGAAACGCAGGTGCAGCATGAGAAAGTTTTCCAATGAGACGACCCTGTGGCTTAATGTTCTCCTTTGATACACGTTTCATAATATGTTTGATGCGTTGTAGTGAATTCCCGCGTACACGCATAAGAGACGGTATTTTCTCACCCGATTCATTTTTCCACCGAGCGTACAAGCAATATCTAAAAAAATATTTTTAATAGTTGCAAATTATAACGATACATAAAATTATAAGATTTTTGTTCAAATTGACATCAAGTCCACAACGGGCTATAAGTGACATATAGTGTACCTGCATTGATAGGGATATAACTTTAGTAAAGTATATACTTCCTCAGCCATGCAACAGTTGCCCTCCATTAAGGTCAGTGCGGGAAGTATGGCAGTATCAAGTACAGTCAATGCTTCATGATGCAGAAGATCAGTGTCCAATGATCTAGCTGTCCTTAGTATACGAATAATCTAAAAAACATAAAAAAAATCAATTGTAGCTCTCGTAATATTAGTTTTATTCATACTAGCTAAGCTAACTAGTGACTAACTAGTAGCTAACTTATATTAGTTTTACTCATATCTTAGTAAAATTATCACACAAGACTGCCAAATTAAGGTGTTCAGTTCCACTCAATACTAAAGAATACATAACAATACATCAGAATTCGGCAGAAAACATCATAACTATCATACAAGGTAAACTAAAAATAATAATAAATAAAAGTACTTACTTTATACATCAATATGGGGTCATTATGTAGCGATGCTCCAAGAAGTACTAGCGCAGGTATAACAGTTTCTTTCATGTCCTCGAATGTTTTACACGCAGACGGTGCTAAGTGTGACTCTAAAGGCGGAACTGGTTTACCCGATATTTTTGGAGCAATACGACAATGCCTACAAAAAATCTTGCAATAAATATAACTTCAGTCAAAAGTATAAAAAATAACATTAATCAAAAGTATAGGAAATATAAGGCCGTCGTTGCTCGACAACGACAACTGTACTGCTGTATATGATACAATAGTGAATTCAATTTCATCTCATATTAATATAACAAGAAAAAACCCAACATTAAATACCACTTTATCTTAATGTTTTAAAAATTGAGTAGCGCATTGGGAGCATGTGTATGAACACTAGGTTCCTGCAACCTATCCAACTATGTGCGTGCAAGTGTAAAGCTAAAATAAACATAAAAATATATCTTACCCTCTATAAAGAGGTTCAATCAAAGCATGCAACATGTTGCACAGAGCCGTCGCGGGTCTCTGTGGTATACTTGTAATTGGTAATCTAGCTGCTAATGCTGCAAACTCTTTCCACGCTGTTACGTTCAACAGTGCTTCACAAAGTACTAGCTTTTGATTATTCCAATATTCCTAGAAATACAAGAAAACGGTAGTAATATTTGAGCAATGCTGCCACTGCCATAGTGCATAATATATAATAAACAAAGCCCTATAGTACAATCACTTACCTGAGGATCCGACTTCTCCTCAATAAATTCAGCAGGTGCATTACTCTGAGGTCCTTTTGTAGAAACTATGTTAATCTTACGAATATAATCTTGTACTGCTTTTAGCTCTTTGTCGGCTTCTTTGGCCATAATTGAATCATCTGGGCGAAGCTAAAAACATATTTTATGTTATATTTGATATTCAGCTCATTTTTTAGTTGTAGCTGACATGTATTAGTTTGCTAGACACGTTGGATGAAGAACTTATTAGCTTTATAATAATAATAAATGCATAGGCATACGAGCGTTCGGGTCACCTGATAGTAAGTGATCACAGATCAGACTATGGCTCGAACGTTCTCTGGCACGTTATGCGAGCAAAACACCTGTGTGCTTTGCCGGCTTAAGGTTACCACAATATATTGATTTGGAAACACTGCCTCAGATAGACATTTGCACGATTGTGGACTTGTAGTTCTTACGAAACCGTAGTAGCCAGAAATCTAGAACCATATAGATGTGTGGCTGATAATATTCCATATTTGTGACGTCAAAGGAATATTTCAGTTTATAAAGTAAGATAGGAGTTTTGCAACAACCAGATCATGACAGAGCCTTTGCTTTGCATTCAATAGCTGCAGCGGTTCTAGATAAACCAAGATCTGGTTTTTAAAATGCTCTTTATAATTTCTAAAATGCACTTCTTCTTTTCTAGTTAGTTGGTTCGGGACTATATCGACGGAATATAAGTGACAAAACAGCCGAGTTAGCACCGATGTCAGCTCAGAAGCCCATAAACAGAGGATTAAACGAGATATTCCATCTGGGCCGCTCAACTTGTGGAGGTTCAAAGAAGACAGCTTGTCTAACACCTTTTTATTGAACTTAACGTCAGGCATAGATTGCTTTGATATCGCATAATGACCCATAGCCAATTTCCAGACAAAGAGAATGCCAAGAGAAAGAATCCAAGATGTCATTTCGTGAGTGGGATGGTGGAAGCGAAGGCTTGCTAAAGTTACCTAGTACAGAGTTTGAGTGAGTAGAGAAATGACAAGCCCAGAAACCTAACCAGAACCTTTTTTTTAACTCTTTGCTTTTCTTTAAGGGTTTCCCCTAGGGATCCTTAATGATATAAATATATCGGCATAGATTCATATACTTCACTCTACAAATGTAAAGTTCCATGTTCTGCAGAATAATTTTAGTGACTGCAGCAACACAGCCATTCGGATCAAGAAAAAAAACAAAACAGATCCTAGGGATAAAGATGAGTAAAATGTATGCATCCCATCCCAATCTTGTAGTGCCAAACATGTTTAATGGGCAACACTCCATACTGGTTGTAACCCTCCCACATATACTTAAGTTGCCTATTTCTACACCATCAATATCAAGGAGATTCTATACTGAGCTGGAATTACACAACTATTAAAAAATAATAATAAGTTGTGTGTAATATTATTATTACACAACTATTAGACAATTTAATATAACTCACCCAAGGATAGATGTCATCTAATGATATTACTTGGTGTTGTAAAAGTAAAGCTATTACAGTCATAAGTGCCGGTGGTTCTTTATAATTTTCTAAGACTTCCATATTGTTCAATTTAAAACCCAAAACTTCAGATATCACTTGAGGGTTGCCCATATAATTTTTGATTAGTGAAATAAATAATTTATCTAAGTGTGGTCGAGCTTCAAAAGATTCCAATATGATATCCAAAACTCTATTAGGGTCCAAATTGAAACAACCTGTAAAAATTAAAATAGTAAATTATTTCATTATTAGCAGCTTAATCCTATTTAAGTGTTAAAATACATAATCTTTATTTTATTTCATATAGTAAAGAATACAAAACAAGTTCAGAAATAGTAAAAACCTATGGTTATTATATTTATAATGTTAGTTTTTCAAAAGTTTTTTGTCTCTACTAAAGTTTGTTTAATATTGTGTTAGCAGGTTTACACTTTAAGATTACATAAAAATACAAGCAATTATTATAAATTATCAGATTTTATAGCTACCTATAAGTGATTGAATGATTTCAAGAATATTTTTCCACTCCATGTCTTCAGATATTTCTTGATTTAATTCTACTATTAACTTAGAGTACCCTTCACTTTCTTCTCTAAACAAATTGAATTTACGCTGCTTATAACTGAAAGTGATAAGGAATAAGTTAGAATAATTTGTATGCAATAAATAATATGGTGTGAAAATTAAAAAAGTGAAATCTTTTTAATACAGTACTAAAAAATACCAATTTAGCCCTAGTAGAATTATCATTTATTATTTCTACATGGCTCTAGGCTCAGAATAGTTGCTGGGACACATACAAACATATGTCAACAGTTTCACTACTATGAATCTACGAGATGTTCTTAATCTTATAATAAATAAACAAGATTTTCACACTTTGTCTTTTAATATAAAGTAATTCTATATTGTTAATGAGAACTGCAATAACTGCTTTGTAGTTCAACAGTTACAAATTTATTCATGAAGATTCATGAAAATTATTATGACTTTTTCTTTTTCAATTTCTCATTATATCACATTGCACCCACATATAACAGCACTGGTAGAGAAAAATTAAATAAATAATATTCTTATTGTACTTACTACAATTTTGTCTTGATTTTAATAAATTTTGTGTAAAAGTGTTTGTCCTTCAAAGTACCAATATCTTGTAATGTATCAATTTCTAAGCGTTCCTTTAATAATTTATCAGAAATAAATGATTCTAATTCTCTTACAACATAACAAAAATTATTGCGCTCTTCACTTTGAACATCCATTGATGTTTCCGCATCAAGTATACATACTACATCTAATAATATGGATGGTATATCTGGATGCAAAACCTTAAAAGAATTTTTTAAAATATTTATTAATGTCAATTTCCTATTAATATTCCTGATAGCTCAATTATAAATACCCACAGCTATATCCTTTAACACCGAAATTACTGCATCCTTTTTCAAAACTCCTCGAAGTCCGCTTAATAATAAGTCATATATATTTTGGGAAATACCAGATAGTTTGCCTGACTTAGAAAATAAGGGTGTCTTTCCTTCTTCTTTAATGTGTTGCGTCAGTGATTTTATGCTATAATATATTTATAGAAGCTTGAATGAATAAGATAACTTATAGTGGTAACAAATGTATTATTATTAACATAGGCAAGGTAAACACTTTTAAATAGGCAAACTGCTACAATGGTTATTACTTATCATGTTGTGTCATTTGAGGAAATAGTAAAATGTTATCTTTAAAATCACTAATTCCCAAAATAGTTGAAGAAAAAATCAAAATAATGTCAATGTATAAACTACAAATACAAAAAATATAAAAATTGATATCAACATGTGGTATAAAATGTTGTTATCAATATTTCGTAATTTTTCACTGAATACTCACAAAAGTTCTCGTCCTGATTTTTCCCAAGTCTTACAAAAATCAGAGACAAATTTTGTGAAAGAACCCATATTTACATTGGGTTTTTACAATGGTTTCCAAAACAATCCTACAAGCATAACATACGCCGCAGCCATGTCCTACTACAAAAAAAAAATGGTACAGATTAATAAGTTTTGCAAGATATGGACATCTTGGATTTGGGCCGTTTTACAAATTTTGCTTACAGCACTTATGTCGTTTCAACTACTAACGTGTGGTCCGACTTAGTGAACGTGCAAATGTATGTTAGCAATATTAATTATTCAGAACAGTTGTGAGTTTGCTTACAATTTCAAGAAACTAAATATTGCTGAACAGAGCCTTTTTTTATATAAACATGAGTGAAAGAAACGAATTAGCCCACACATTTGTACGCTATGAGGGCTGTCAGCACAATTCGGGTCTCCGACCCGTCCGTACAGTCGTACTAATCAAGTCATATGTGACGTCGTTGTCACACTAATTGTACCGCATCTGTGCGTCTGTGGTATGCTATGACCGCTGTTTGATAATTCGGAAAACGGCCTTAGTATTTGCAATAAGTATTTATTTATTATCTACGGCAAATGTCAAATGTGCAATGTTGCAAGATGTCATTCTCGTTACATGGTTGTAATAATTTGCTTTGATATTTACTTAAATTATCCTGTTACATCAAAATAATACAACAACAAAATGCCCACGTACGAATTAGCTATGATGGTGCGTGCTATGCCAAAACCCGAATTGAAGACAACCTTAAAGCGAATATCGCACGTTATCTTTAATACAGGTGGAATCATACGAAATATCGAAAATCTAGGTTTTAGACCTATGCCATTTAAAACCAGTGCTCACGGATTGGTACACAGAGAAGCTAATTATTTCATATTCAAAATAGATTCTCCAACAAAAGCGGTTGCCGACTTGAAAGAAGAGTATAGCAGAGATGTAGATATTATAAGACAAAGAATGTTTAAAGTTCCAGAAACGGTTGAACACACATGTACTCTTGAAGAGGAACTTAAACCTCCTGCCTATAGGGAAGAAGTTCAGAATATGATTGAAATTGGTAAAACTCAAGTGAATCGCTTTACCTACAAATTTAAGTACAATTCAGGTCTTGATTACTATCCTTTCCAAAAATAAAAAAAAATATTGGTTCTTATAGTTTTAGATTATTGTAAATAATATAGTACATAATAAATAATTTCAAAATTATTTCTACTTTTATTATAAATTAAAATTAAGAACTTGATATATTTGTGTATGTTTTCAAAATGTGCGTTCACATCACTAATTTTGTATGTTACTATGACACACTATCAAGTTACTTTTTAAAGTTGTTAGGTAGTTAGAGAACCTTGTATCAAGGTATTTATAAATTATTAAAATATACTTTTTGTCCACATCCCAGGCACTTCATTGGATTATTTTTGCCCACATCTAAGAGATGTTATTGATTATAATTCAGTTTTGACTGAATTTTAATTAATTTCCCTGATAGTCAGACTTCCCCTTTGTGCCACAATGATATCTATGTATATTAAATAAAAAGATATAATATCAATCAAATTAAATCATGAGGATAGTGTCTGGAGCTTGTTGTGTCAGG